>CM037631.1:17583162-17648541 GCA_015227895.2 Colaptes auratus
ATCACTGGAAGAATGTTCTGCCAGTTCAGAAAGAACCATTAGGAGGTGAATAACAATAATATCCCAAGAGATTACTTTCCCTCCTGTCACCCCCCGAGCCTCTGTGCTAAATGAAAGGTCATAAGACACGGCCTGGAACTGCTCTTTGCCGACAGTTGAGTAGTCATTGTGCAACGCAGAAGAGGGGCAGAGCACAATAATTAATGTTTCAGTAATGTTGCCAGGCAATTGGCCCTGACCATCAGTAAAAAGAAAATGGAGGTCCTTTTCCAGTCTCACTCTGCTAGAAAATAGACTGTCACAGAGCATGTGTTGACAACACAGCTCTGAAGCCTGAAGATGATTCTGCTACCTCAGCAGGAGGCTGTCTCGGAGTGTCACAGCAAGAGATGAAGTCACACAGAGCACAGCAAAATCCAGCATGACTCTTTGGAGATTAAAGGACACTGTATCTGGAGTACAGGAGGCATTCGGCTTCAAAGTAACTGAGAGCCAACCAGCTGTCATCACCACTTTTTCATACTCCAGTGAAACATGGACAGTTTATCATTATCAAGGCATGTGACTTCCCAGTTCCACCTGCACTGACTTTTGTGCTGTTGCTGGTATAAATAAGCACACAGTGCAATTAGCTGTTATTCACAGTCCTGTCAAATACTGAGCACAGTAGTAATATTCACATTAGCTATTGTTCTCTCAGACAGCCAATGCACGTCAGATAAGAGGCTGCTGGACCCAAATTCAATGGCCAGGTTATATAGATATGTATAACAGCTGAGAGTAGGCAAGGTGACAGGGCAGCAGAAACATGTCAGGAAATCTTCAGCTGGCAGCCGTCTCACACACCTGGAAAACTGCTGCTAAATAGCATCTACTGTTGCAAAGAACATGGATCAGCCACATCACACGTAGAAAAAAGTAACACTATGCAATGCAGAGGCACGGGGGAAAGTGGGTGTTGGGAAGATTGACAGGATGGCTCTGGTACGTTCAATTTGTACTGTGAAAGCAGGACATTTCTACCCAGTAAGGAACAACAGCTGAGTCTTTTCCATGTAGAATTAGCAACACAGATCATCCTTAGATCCTATTGTGGGACTGAGCTACACCTTCCTTGTGCTCTCCTCTGCGTGAACTCCTAGAGAGATTAAAGAAGTAACAGAACATACTCTCGGGCAGCTCCTGGCCTCACTGTACAGAAGAGTTGCACCAGTATTTTTAACCTTCACTTTTAAAACAGATTTTGAAATGGGTTCAGGTTGTCTCAGCTCATATCATGTACTTCTGCTCCTGGTGAGCCTGGGGAAATTAGATATCTTGTTCACTCTTTCTGTGCTCTTCATTGTTTTGCTGGCTCTTCCAGGAGAGTCAGACGTACTGCAAGAGTCGCTTTCTATCTTGACATGACTTGTCGCTGAATGCCAGACAGCCCAAAATGGAATCATGTGATAGTAATGGGTGAATTTTTTTCTAGGCAATATGTGAATGATAAGCTTTAACTAATTTGGCAGTTCCACTGAATCCGACCTTTCTCCCTTGGCTGAGCTTTGGTGTAAAGTGTCAGAAAAATGGTGACTCTTCTCCTCCTCCCAGATTCCCCCAAATGTATGACCTACTCTTTATCTCACACAATAGCCACACCTCCCATAAATCTTATTTTCCTCAAGGAAGCTCTCCTTTACAAGTTTCCAATCTAAGTGCAATTGTTTTCTAGTATTTTACGCTCCTCTACCTTAAAAAGGGGAAGAGGCATCCAGACAATTTGTTCTAATCCAGCTACAAAATCTGCAACGATCTGACAAGGCACATTAAAAGCAATGAATCCTATGTTAAATCTTTGCAACCTAAAACCAATCGGTTTCAATTGTTTCCCTTCTTAGAAGCTCTCAGCTTCATTCACACCTTCCCACTGCTGTATTTACAGCAGGATCACCCAGCCTACCCTTTGAAAACTGCACTTTCATCCTTCTGAGCATCTAGCCCCAGAGTGGGAAGAGCAGGAGGAATTAAAGCTTTGGTCAGTTTTGGAATCAAGATCCAAAATGTAGTCAATCAAAATGAAAAGGAACATGTTATTAGATCCACACTTGGATTTGAAGAAGATAAACTTGACAGAAAAGCTCTTATTGGTAAGAGCAAATCGTTGTGGCAAGCTCACTGTGTGAGGTGACTACTCTGACCACCAGACCCCCTCCACAGAAGGCAACGGGCCACCTCCTCCACCCTTTACATGTCCTAATCTGTGCTCCATATTACCTGCTTTTTGGTGTACTTTAAGGGTACATCATTTTTTCAGAGCACACTATTCTCATAGACTTGTAGATTGTGTTTTCAAATGCCTTACACCTAGGATGATGCTCAGATAGTCTGTTAACCTGTGGTAATAGTAATCCTGTGCATGGTTGGGAACCAACTTGGGGTATGGATTAGGTACTGGACCTGTGCCTGATCTTATTTATCCTCTTTGATATGTTCATGCCATTATGACTTTTCCTTCAGAGAACTAAACAATTAATCCTGGCTCCACGTCACTCATATGTATACACCATAGTCCAGCAGTTGTGCTGTCTCAGTATCTCAGTGAATTAGAACAGAGAAGAGGAATATAAAAGACTTCTCCATCTTACTGAGGTTACATCCTACTCTAAAAACAAACAGCTGTCTCTTTAGAAATCTCAAGGATTTCTGACTGCAGATAAAATAAGCTCGTTTTCTTTCAGTTTAAGCCTATTTTAAAATTTTTGTTATATTTTCTCTGTTAGTGCTTTTTAAAAATCCATTGTGAGATCAAACCTAAGGAGAATGGCTGCAGGGCCAGAGGGAGAGGCTTCTGGATCCAAGCTTCAGTGGGCAAGAGAAGAGGAAAGGAAGTGGAGTTGCGAAACTAAGCTAGCTATGGCAGCTCCATTCCCAGAGAGACTCTGCAGCAAGGTGCAGAGCTTGCTGACAGCCTTTTAGGAGCATGCAATTTCAACAGCCAGATCGCCAAACAGCCCCCCAAGAAGAGCTGTGGTCTAAATGCATTACTTTTATCCACTATGTAGGGTCCAATGCAACTGTCCTTCAGCACATAGTAGGACGGAGCGAGCATATTGGTGGTTGAGGCCCCATCCCTGGAGATATTCAAGGTGAGGCTTGATGGGGCTCTGGGTGTCCTGATCTAGTTGAGGGATATCCTGCTCACTGGAGTGGGGTGGAGTAGATGAGCTTTAGAGGTCACTTCAATTTGGGCGATGCACAATGCTGCCTGTAGTGGAGTAGGAATGTTTCATCAATAGGCTTTTCTTAGAATCATAGAATCAAAAAGGTTTAAAAAAGACCTCAAAGATCATCAAGTCCAACCTGTCACCAAGACCTCATGACTACTAAACCCATGGTACCAAGTGCCACGTTCGATCCCCTCTTGAACACCTCCAGGGATGGTGACTCCACCACCTCCTGGGCAGCACATTCCCCTCATTGTCTTGGTCTCTGATTGCTACCCTTAAGCTTTGACTTGCTCGTGGCTATTCTTTAGGACATCCCTTCACATTCAATCATTTCTTAACATAGAGGGCAACACCTCTGCCCTTCTTCCTGAATACCAAAGCGTAAATCCTTTCCAGAAGTCGTGTAGAAGAGACTTTAAAAAAAATAACACAATCCTTCAAATGATACAGTTGTCCCTGTCTTCCTGGGTCAAAATCTCTTTCAGTGGTGTGTAGCTGCCAGCAATCTTACCCTTCCCTGGAGAGCTGACTAGACAGAACTTTGTGGCAGAGCACTTACAGCCCTGAGCAGTCCTATCAATTAGCTTGGCACTGCATACAACATCTGCCCATAATTAATACAGCATTTTAAGATCTTCTCTGGTACTATTAAATGCAAGATATATTAAGCAAATGAGCCTGAAAGTTACCCTTTTCCTTTCCTTTTTATCTTTTTGAGAAAAGAAAAGCAGAAGATTTTAGGAAGATGGAATTATTATTTATTTAAACCCCAGTAGTACTAGATTTCAATTTCTGCCGCTCCTTGGATGTTTTTTGTCCTTAAAAGAGAGAACTCACACATTAGCATGAGGGGTATCAGATGGCCCTTTTGTGCTTATTCATTCCTATGAAGAACGTAACTACTGTGCCTGCTCATGTTTCTTTGGCAGCTGAGTGGCTGGAGGCTTAACATGCAATAAATCTGCAGCTGTAGCAGAGCTCAAGTCCCACCAGGTTCGTGACCACTGTGTTCACCCAGTGTTGAGGAGAACACCCAAGCCACCTCTCAGGCTATCCCTACCCTTCATGCCTGGCACCATGGAGGGACTGGATATACCTTAGAGCTCTACTGCTTCAGTGTACAGATTTATTCAGAAAGGTTGAAGAAAATGTTAAAACAAGTTGCAGGTTATCATTGTAGACTGGAATTAGAAGCTTTGTCTCCTGCAGATGTGTAGAAATTAGAATCATAGAATCATGACCTCAGAGATCATCAAGTCCAATCTGTCACCCAACACTCGTGAATAACTAAGCCATGGCTTCAAGTGCCATCCAATCCCAAAGGTGCAAGGTGTTAAGGCACGATTCATCTGTCCTCTATATCTAAACTAAGTCAGATGAATCAGTCCTAAAAGTAGTATTTAGTGCTCTAGTAACTTGAAAGAGCGCTAGAGACTAGTCAGATGTAAAACACTGTTAAAGAAGGCAGATGCTGCCACAGGCAGATACAGAAGAGGTCTACTAAACTCTTCACTTTTTCACTTGGCATATTGTTGGGTTTGGTTGTTGTTGGGTTGGGTTTTCCACCCAGATCTCAAGCTGAGGTTAACAAAGGTAGCTGCAAAAGGATGTAAAACATGAGAACACGATGATGCCAATGCGTGTGTGCACCTGCGGCGTATCATGCCCAAACCACTCATATTCCTGTGATACAACTTTGTTCACTTGCACTTGAATTCCCTTTATCCAAGTAACTGAAGCACTGGGATTCACAAGTAAGTAAAAAAAAAAAAAAAGTGTTTCCAAACCTAAACCAATGAAGTTTGAAATCTCTGCATCTCAATTCCTAACACATCCATCCAGTGCAACAGTACCCTGTGGTACAGAAGCTAGGAAGCGCAGGGATTAACTGCAACAAAAGTAATATGCCCATCACTGTTGGACAGTTTGCTCTGTTTTAAATGTCATATCACCTTGTGAGTTTATCAAAGGAAAAAAAAATGTATTGCAGTAACATGGCCAGTATTAAACTAGAGTAGAGTTTGTGATATCACACGTTCCAGTCTCTACACTCAGTCTTTCAAGGCAGAATTTTCAATATTACTAAATAATTTTCCCACTCCAACTGACCAGCTCTTCTAGAAACATTTGAGATACTCTAGATGGAAGATTCAACACACAGGAAAGAAGTCAATTTCAAATTTAGCAAACAAAAAGGTACACCTACACTGCCTTGGCATCTGCCAGAGTTTTGTGCCCAAGTCTCCTGAATGTCAGCCATTCACCCTCAAGCTCCATTCTGGAGCAAGATTGTTGTTTCTGGGCTGGGAAGAACTAGGCAGAGACTAAGTCCCACCCCACACTGCAAGAAGATAATGCATGAGCGTGACTCATGTTGGATTGGCTTCTCCCAGACTAACCAGTAATTCAGCTAGCTGATGTCCTAAGACATCTTGGTGTTACACAACAAAAAGACATATATGACAGGCTGCAAACCAGGTTCCCCGCAGCAGCCCAAGCAACATCTTAAAAGGACCATACTCAAAATCAATAGCTCCATTGTTGGGAAGGTTTCTTAGCATCAATACAAAATTTACATAAATGCTGTAGCACAAGGTGGGTTTATACAAACTGAGAGAGCAGTGTTGGTTCTAGTTCATCTGCCTATCAGTATATCCATGTAAATGCACATGAATTCTGTGTCCCAAGAGTACATGTGTTTGTGTGTGTACACATATGCATGAGGGGTAAAGGTCCCTGGCATAGCTGCCTAGGCTGTGCCAAAACATGTGATCCTTGTAAGCACAGCTGCAGCAGAGTTAGTCTTGACCCATAATTGCTACAGTCACAATCTTGAGAAGCAGGCATTGCTTTGCTTCTCCAGACATGAATAGTACTGAGAATCCTACTGAGAAGTCTTCTTCCTGGGCGTGACACCCTGAAGACTCTCACATCTAATGGATTCGTTGTTGCTGTTGTTCTGATCATGTTCTTAAGTTTCCACAGCAACTGGAATTTTTTTTCTTTGGGCATAGGTTATACTGCCAAACAAAAGAAGGACCAGGTAATGAGCTCAGGAATTCACACTTATTGTCACACTAATTAATTCTTGGTGATCCCTGACTGTTTTGGTCCACTTCAGCTGCAGCAAGAAAAGTCAGTTGCAGAGAGAGGACCTGTGGAGTGTGGACACAAGCATCTACTGCTATCAGCCTCGAAGCTTAAATCAACAGGGCAGTATAAAACACAGCCAAACAGTCTGCGCGTTCAATGAGATGAAAAGAAACAAACAATTGTGATTCCATCGAATGCAAATTTAGGGCTCCTAACGTCACCTTTCCACAAATCAGGTTGTTGTATTGTTCTACCTAAGGGCTTTTGACCTGTGATAGGATGGGAGTTTGAGAAATGTGTCCGATAATGTTGCAAAGTGTGTTGAGGTTTACTATCAATGCTTCACTAAGGACATAGTCAACATGCTAATTTGGCAAAAATAGAAATCAGGAACAAGGAAGGCATTCAAAATAAACAGGATCCTAGATAGGACATTCACTTTAATTATGTTATTTTCCTCACAGGGGAAAGGGAGAGCTACCAGCCTTTAAGCTGCTGTTAAGGTCCATAATGAACGGAATAAGTTAACTCTTACCATGTTCTCAATTTCCTTAGGGAATCAGATGCCAATGAGTTTGAAGTTTTCCTGCTAAAATCTGAACACTTCTATGCAGGGGCCACTTTGCATATCTAACATGGCTTTCAGTGCATCCAAATGAATCAAGTTATCTTATAGACAGACAAATTGCCAGAATTACAGTCCATAGGATATTTGGCATCATCAATATAATTTACAACAAACAAAAGGATACAAATATGTAAGTATAAAAAATTGCTCCCAGGCACCCCTGTTTACTCCTTGGATAATCTGTTGTTCACAGAATCACCAGGTTGGAAGAGACCTCAAAGATCATCAAGTCCAACTGTCACCACAGACCTCATGACAGAACCATGGCACCAAGTGCCACATCCAATCCCCTCTTGAACACCTCCAGGGATGGTGACTCCACCACCTCCCTGGGCAGCACATTCCAATGGCTAACAACTCTCCTGGGAAGAACTTTCTCCTCACCTCGAGCCTAAACTTCCCCTGGTGCAGCTTGAGACTGTGTCCTCTTGTTCTGATGCTGCTGCCTGGGAGAAGAGACCAACCCCTCTGGGTACAACCTCTCTTCAGGTAGTTGTAGACAGCAATAAGGTCTCTCATTAATTCTCAAGGTGTGTTCTAAATTTACTTTTAAAGTACATCATTACAATTATGTATTAAGACTGAAAATCTAATTATTCACCAAAGTGTCATGTTTGCCTATAGGAACATTATGTATGCCCCAGTCCTGCTGGTGTTCAAATAAAGGCAGCACTTAATAACTGTAGCTAGAATAGCATCTGAAACATTTTCAGGGGCCTAAAATGGAGAAATGGAAAGCAAGGAAAAGAACAAAAAAAAAACCAAATGAAACCAAACTTCAGTAAAACCCAACATAGCCCAAACCAAACACCACCACCCTACACACACCCCCGTAGCAAAGCTTGTTATGACTTAAACTAAATTTACCTTTCAAGAAAATAAAAGCCAAACCAAACAAAACAACCCAAACTAAACTAAACTAAACTAAAGCAAACAAAGACCTCATTGCCAGTTCCAGCTGTCAGGGCTGAATTTTGTTGGAATAATGTTTGGTAAAAGTCTTCGTATCTCTGTACTTATGGAACAAGGAAATGCTTACAAGCTCTCAAAAAGTTAAATAATGCTTTCTGAAATGTATGGAGAGCTGTACACAGAAAGACAAAGCATCAGACTGTGTGCCTTTCTGAACAAATCCAAAAGCCTATTTCATAAACCGTGAAGGAAATTGTGGGTTTACTAAGTGCACCTTATCCTTTCCCTGCTTGTTGTGTCTTGGGTACAGGCTGAAAGCTCTTAACAATTCTTCAGATTACAAACTCATTTATTGTATGCAAATGTCTGGCACAGTAGTCAACATTTTGGCAAGGGTCTCTTGGGCTATTGTGATATAAAGAATTCCTCTAAATGTTTTTTCCCTGATGTTTTCCTTTTTTTGCCTCTTCCCTCTCCCTCCTCTCTTCTTTTCTTTCTTTTCTTTCTTTTTTTTTTTTCTTTTCTTTTTCTTTTCTTTCTTTTCTTTCTTTCTTTCTTTCTTTTCTTTTCTTTTCTTTTCTTTTCTTTTTGTTCTTTCTTTTCTTTTCTTTTCTTTTTTCTTTTCTTTCTGTTCTTTTCTGTTCTTTCCTTTTCTTTTCTTTTCTTTTTTTTCTTTTCTTTCTTTTCTTTCTTTTTTCTTTCTTTTCCTTTCTTTTATTCTTTCCTTTTCTTTCCTTTTCTTTCTCGTTTCTCTTTCTTTCTTTTCTTTTCTTTCTTTTCTTTTCTTTCCTTTTTTTCTTCTCTTCTCTTCTCTTCTCTCTTCTCTTCTCTTCTCTTCTCTTCTCTTTTCTTTTCTTTTCTTTTCTTTTCTTTTCTTTTCTTTTCTTTTCTTTTCTTTCTTTTCTTCTCTTTTCTTTCTTTTCTTTCCTTTTCTCTTTCCTTTTCTCTTTCCTTTTCTTTCCTTTTCTCTTTCCTTTTATTTTCTTTCTTCCTTTTCTTCATCTTCTCTTCTCTTCTCTTCTCTTCTCTTCTCTATCTCTTCTCTTCTCTTCTCTTCTCTCTATTCTCTTCTCTTCTTTATTTTTTCTTTCTTTTCTACTTTCTTCTCCCCTCTCCCTTCCCTTCCCCTTTTCTTTCTTTTATACTTTCTTCCTCCCCCTCTCCTCCTTTTGGTTCCTTAATCTTTTGATTTTTTTAATCTTTTTCTCTTTTGTTTCCATAAGAGTATCTTAATACCAAACATTTACCACTCTAGTCTAAATATTCCTCAGCTGAACTACAACATGATCAGGAAGACAACTGCAACTCTTAGAGGAAAATGGTATCGATCTCGCGCTGTTCTTTGGGAGCCATACCCAGCATCATTCAGAAGAGACATCAAATCCTTCTGCCAGGACTTCTGATGTTGAAATTTGTACTAGAAACCTTTAGCAACCACTTTGGAGCTCAAGCTCTAGCAAGGAGAATTTTAACTTAGGCATTGAAATACAGCAAGTATTAAAAATATAATGGAAAGTGTTGCCATTTCCTTTCACACTCATTGCTAAGAAATAAAGCGGGTTATCGATCCTAACCCTAATGTCAGCTGAACGGGAAGAGCAAGTCTCTTGCATGGGATGAAACGGTCTGGTTTCAATCAGTTTTCATAGTTGTGGGTCATTTTGGCTTCTTGTTATCCAATAAAAGCTTATAAATTCTCAGAAACACTTAAAGAAAGCATTGGCATATTTTATTCAAATGATACTGTGCAGAATAACAACAAGTGAGACTCTAAGCTGGCTGATATCGTAGAATGAGTTTTCATTCCTGACCAGGGAAAGTATTGCTTCAAGGAACTGAGCTCCATGCACTCTCATTTGGAAGGTTAAGAGGAAGCTAATCTCTTTCATATTCATTTTTTCAGAATGGGTCTGGGGAAAATGGGATGAATGCTGACTTTCTAGCTACACACCATGATTTGTAAGACCTGAGGGCTGAAAGGAGTTAGAAGCACCAGGTGGAGAAGACGATACATGGGCAGATTCTGGAAGCATTTTTTGCACTTGCAAAGTATACTGACTGGTATTCTTATGTGGATCTGCAGCAGCGTTTCTGTTCACTTGTTTGCAGGTGCAAATTTGCTACCAGATAAATTACAGAAGCAAAACCAGAAAGGTCTTTTATTGGCATCCGTAAACAAAGTGGTGAGCTCTATGATGTGCTTTCCTCTAGAGGACATGCACAAGATTTAGGGTACACATTTCATATCCATAAACGAGAGTTCAACATTTCCTCACAGGTCTTAGACCTGCATGTGGGGAAGAGGAATTATCTTTTATCTGGACTCTGAGGCTACTACTGTCAGGAGATCAGCATTAACACTGCACAGCAAATCACACAACATATTAGAAGGAAAATAGAGAAGAGAAAAAAACCCAACTGACCCAGGAGGAGGAGTTTGCAAAGATAATTTAGCAGTTCTCTGATATGTTATTTTTATTCTGTTGTGTAACTGGAGGCTTTGGATAAGCAGGTTTTCATTAGATAATATCCGTTTGTATGAATCAAAACCAACAACTTCAAATCTCAAGCAGATTCTGAAAAAAAAGCATTTAGTTTCCTGCCACCAGAAAAAACACTGCTGGTAGGATAATCAAGAGTAGGTCTTCCCTGGCCTGTGAATTCAAGACAGATCTATTGTGCAGATAGATCTGGATTTTCCAGCTTGATAGCTCCCAGAGCCTAAAACTCTAATACTGATGAGGACTTCATCCTGGCGGTGAGGAAGAAGCCTGAAGACTTCATCACCTCAATCATAAGATGTGGAACCCAAGTTTTAGACTTTCATCTGGTTTCCTGACTACTAGAACACCTGTGAATTTCTCCAACACTGATTAAAAGCTCCAGATTCACAAACAGGTGAACATTAACACAGAACTCCTTGGATGCCATTTCCAAAACCACTTTGTGTTTCTTCTGTAGGAAATACAGAAATTCCAGGGGTTTTGTGCAAACTGGGTGATGGTTTTGTTTTGACAACACCAGTGGTCCTAAACTGACTTTATTGTTGAATCAGGCTGTGCTGCCTAAGGCACCAAACACAGATATCTTTGAGAGGCTACTCTCACTCTTCAATTACTCTGATTACGATGTCCTGTCTCTTAGGTTGAGTAGACTAGCAGAACCTTTAACTGCAGACATTACATGGGTGACAATATGCTTCCAGGTACTCATTATCCCTAGGTCTCTAGACACATTTGCTGTCTAGAGTTGAATTTGCAAAGGTGAACAAGGATTTGCAAAGGTGAACAAGGACAGTCATAGTGCCTGATGCTTACTGAGGAAACCATTATCACCAGCTCTCCAGCAGAATCTAATCTCACTTTCAGCAGGTCAAATTTCATGACAATCTCTTTACTTGATTTTCATGACAGGAGGTAGTGGCACAGCAAAACAGCTGGATGAAATTTTTCAAAAGAAAAAGAAAAAATCAAAAATATTTTCACCCCCACAAATCTTTCCTTGGTATTTTCTTTACTGTCGTGGACAAGCCTACAACGACCTTAATCTTGCCTTTGGTGGAACATCTCTCTGACACCTAAATATCATCAGGATACCCTTCAGGTAGTTGTAGAGAGCAATAAGGTCTCCCCTGAGTCTCCTCTTCTCAGGCTAAACAACACCAGCCCTCTTACCCTCTCCTCATAGGGCTTGTGCTCGAAGCCTCTCCTCAGCCTTGTTGCCCTTCTCTGGACACATTCAAGAGTCTCAATGACCTCCTTGAATGAGGGGCCCAGAACTGGACACAAGACTCAAGGTGTGGCCTAACCAGTGCTGAGTACAGGGACACAATGACTTCTCTGCTCCTGCTGGCCATACTATTCTTGATGCAGGCCAGGATGTGTTGGCCTTCTGTCCACCTGGGCACACTGCAGGCTCATGTTCAGCTTAGAGTAGAGATTTGGGGGGGATCTCTGAAGGGAGGCTGTAGCCAGGGGGGGTGGTTCTTCTCCTGGGTGGCAGCACCAGAACAAAGAGGACATAGTCTCAAGCTGCGCCAGGGGAAGTTTAGACTGATGTCAGGAAGAAGTTCTTCACAGAAAGTGATTTGCCATTGGATGTGCTGCCCAGAGGTGGTGGAGTCACCATCACTGGAGGTATTTAGGAAGAGACTGGATGGGGTGCTTGGTGCCATAGTTTAGTTGATTAGATAGTGCTGGATGATAGGCTGGACTCGATGATCTCAAAGGTCTCTTCAACCTGGTTAATTCTCTTCTATTCTACTCTGTCTTTGAAGTAAGTAATACACATATAACTAAGAAACTGCATCTTGATGGGCATCTCAGCTCAGCAATACTATCATCTATGTCCTTTGTGGGTCTGGTGCTAAGTTACTTGCTTAAATTGCAGGACATTGGGAACATGTCTCCCAAGCCAAAAGAAGTAACTCAAGGGTGGAGCCCACCTTTCCTCCCTGTTTTAGGAAGAACAGAATGATTAGATTTTCTTAAATGAGTCAAAAAGAAAAAAAAAAAGGCAAGAAAAAATCTGCACAGGAATTCAGGACTAAGTAGTTTTTAATAGCCTCCCAGCAGCAGGTATTTTATAAAGATCTAGAACAATTATTGCAGTTCAGCAAAGACCTGACAATTTTAGCAAACAAATCTGAACCAGAGCAGTTTCTCTGCCCTCCCAGACAGGTTCAGGGTTTGGATTGCCAGTCTTTCAGATGGCCTAAGCTAAGATTCATGATTATGCAATGAAGGATACTTGTCAGACTGAATGGAAGACAGCATTATGAAGCACTATTTTATAACACTTCATAAAACTGTGTTTAAACAGTATAAACAGCAGACAAAGGAAACTGGATTTTGCAAATAAAAGCTATTTTTATGATAGAAAAAGTCACATGACCTCTCACCCAGCTTTTAAGAGAGCAATAGAACTGCTTTGCCTGCCAGCCCTGAAAAAAAGACTGAATTTAATGTCAAAGGCAGAGGTCTTGTTAGGCAAGAGTGCTACATTCCAAACCTTTAGAGGTTTATAGCTTCCCCCTTGCTTCAACTCCACCAACTTGATGGAAAAACAAACAAGCAAAAAAACATGAAAAGATTAGTTAGGCTTAATTCTTCATAGCCTTTGGCTTTTACAGCACCTAAAACCACTTGATTTTTCACTAGGTAGCTTGTGTACAAGGGACATGTTCATAAACAATCATCTCACATGTGGGCAGGAGGGATGTCTCTGTGGGGTCCCAAGTATTCTGATTTTGAAACCACTCATGTCAAGCTACATTGAGATTTGTCACTGATGTATCCCTCTCAGTGTAAATCAATACTGTAGGCAAGCCTTTGCTTGTGGCTTGCTAATTTCAAGAATAATACACATTGCTCCAAAGTCACCCTAACAATACTTTGGTAAATGTATCCTGCTGGATAACTACACTCCATTTCCTTTTGAAATAAGCTTTCCTTTTCCCTACTGAAATAGAGGTAACCAGGCTAGAAAAGACCTTCGAGATCATAAAGTCCAACCTATCATCCAAACACATCCAATCAACTAAGCCATGGCACCAAGCACCCATCCAGTCTTCCTAAACACCTCCAGTGATGGTGACTCCCCCACCTCCCGGGCAGCACATTCCAATGGCCAATCACTCTTTCTGTGAAGAATTTCTTCCTAAAATCCAGCCTTAAACTGCAAATTTGTTTTAGAATCATAGAATTGTGGGGGGTTGGAGGGGGACCTCAAGGATCACCCAGTTCCAAATGCCCTGCCATGGGCAGGGACACCTCACACTACATCAGGTTGCCCAGAGCCACATCCAGCCTGGCCTTAAAAACTCCTGGGCATAGGACTTCTACCACCTCCCTGGGCACCCTGTTCCAGTGTCTCACCACCCTCATGGTGAAGAACTTCTTTATAACACCAGTCTGAATCTTCCCATTTCTTTTTCTTTTTCCCCTCCCCAGTCCTATCATTACCTGACACCCTAAAGTCCCTCACCTGCCCCATTTCCTCCTTTTTCCCCTCAAATCCAGAGCACCTGGGCTCTGTTGGGGGTCTCCTTCCACCCAGGTGTGGCCACTCGACCCTCCCCACCCACTCCCCTTTTAATCCCGCCAGGAAAGGCAGCAGCCCTAAGCTGAGCCCATCTGGGCTGAGGGGGATCCCCTCTCATCAATGGTGAGTGCCCATGGTGCGCATGGGTGTTGGTGGTGGTGACAACAAAGGCGGGGGGCCTGGTGGCCCCCCGGTTAGGTAGGAAGAGAGTGATGACCACTCCACTATCATCCATGGGTGCTGGGGGCTTCCTTACTGGGCTGAGCTCCTCTGGGTGGTATTTGCTGGGGAGGGTTTTGCCCCCAGTTCTGGGGGGGGGTGTGCAAAAATGGTGGTGGGGAGCAGCAGCTGTTTAGCCATACGATGTGTTATGGTAATTACAGAATACAGAATTAATGAGGCTGGAAAATACCTTTGAGATCATCAAGTCCAAGCAACCCCAGCTCCCTCAGCCTCTCCTCATAGTGCTGTGCTCCAAACCCCTCCCCAGCTCTGTTGCCCTTCTCTGGACACATTCCAGCAACTCTTGTCTAGATGGAGGGATCCAGAACTGGACACAGCACTCAAGGAGTGCCTAACCAGTACTGAGATGTCTATTTGTAGGCGTTTACAGGTCATCTAAGTTTCCATTATCAGGGAGATCAAGGTATCAATTCATTGACATAGAGAGGCATTTCAAATGCCCAACAGGTACCTGTCAGATTGTCCCAGATACGCCTTTTCTTGTTTTCTGGAGGTCAGCTAGAGAGACTGTGTCTACTCTAAGGCATGGTGTGTATTGGCTAGCTCCTTAAAGGTGATACTCTGTCTCATATAGATAGAATAAACCAGGTTGGAAGAGATCTTCAAGATCATTGCATCCAATCTATCATCCAACACTACCTAATCAACAAAACCATTTCACCAAGCACCCCATCAAGTCTCCTTCTAAACACTTCCAATGATTGTGACTCCACCAATCTCCCTGGGCAGCCCATTCCAATGGACAATCACTCTCTCTAGGAAGAATTTCTTCCTACATCCAGCCTAAACCTCCCCTGGTGCAGCTTGAGCCTGTGTCCTCTTGTGCTGGTTGCCTGGGAGAAGAGACCAACCCTACCTGGCTACAACCTCCTTCAGGTAGTTGTAGGACAGCAATAAGGTCTCTCTGAGCCTGGAGAAGAGGAGGCTAAGCAACCCCAGCTTCCTCAGCCTCTCCTCATAGGGGTTGTGCTCCAAACCCCTCACCAACTTTGTTGCCCTTTTCTGGACACGTTCCAGCAAGTCAACATCCTTCCTAAACTGAAACTAGGTTGTCATGTGCAGTCATCTGAATTGAGTCTTAAGTCAGTCCTTAGAGACAACAATTTCATTCAGCTAATGAGATGCCTACCAGAAGCTGAGCTTGGGAATATCCTAAATGTCGTACCTGAACTCTATTGAGTTAGCACCTCAAGTTAGCATTTAGGGATGAATTCCAGCTGTGGAAGTGCTCCTGAGTGCCTAAAAAAGCACACCTGCCCCTTCTACTGTAAATTTACTTACTATCCCTCTAAGCACTGTACACTCTGTTTTCCATCTATACTCTTTATAAATCATCTATGTACTTTGTATGTCCCAGTCTAGCCCCACTCCCTCATATATGAACACATTACAGCTCTGTCCAGAATGCCAGTGCCCATTGTCTTCCCGTACTCTCTCCCCCATGGCACATTGTACCCAATCTTGGGTTATGCTGTCCCTTCTCCTGCCGCTGATCCTCAGGGATCTTTGCATCCTATGCTGCTCTCTCTATTCCCAAGAGTTTGTGTCTCTCAGTTCCTTCACTATGGGCTGCAAAGTCAGGCAGTTGTTGACTTTCATTAAAAACAGCAGGCAGAAATATCACCACTATCTGTTTTTCACAACTTGGTCTTCTCTGGAAAAGGCTAATGTAATTTATTACTATGCTTGAAAGGATTCTTTTTCTGTGTTATATATTGGACTGCTTAATTAGAGACAAGATATAAGCATATCTCTAATGTTTGCTCCTGAGTGCTTATGCTGTCATTTGATGACTTTGATGTTCCTTGGCTCCTCTTCTTATGGAATGGGATTTTTTTAGTGTTTCTTGCCTATCATGTACAAAATAAAAGTCAGTAATTCAGGCTTTACAGGGAATGCTGCTAAATTTGATGAGATAATAGGCTGAACATGAGCCAGCAGTGTGCCCAGGTGGCTAAGAAGGCCAATGGCATCCTGGCCTGGATCAGGAATAGTGTGGCCAGCAGGAGAGAGAAGGAATCATTCTGCCCCTGTGCTCAGCACTGGTTGGCCACACCTTGAATACTGTGTCAGTTCTGGGCCCCTCAGTTTAGGAAAGATGTTGACTTGCTGAAACATGTCCAGAGAAGAGCAACCAAGCTGGTGAGGGGTTTGGAGCACAAGCCCTATGAGGAGAGGCTGAGGGAACTGGGGTTGCTTAGCCTGGAGAAGAGGAGGCTCAGAGGAGACCTTATTGCTCTATACAACTCCCTGAAGGGAGGTTGTAGCCAGGGTGGGGATTGGTCTCTTCTCCCAGGCAAGCAGCACCAGAACAAGAGGACACAGTCTCAAGCTGCACCAGGGGAGGTTTAGGCTGGATGTTAGGAAGAAGCTCTTCCCAGAAAGAGTGGCCATTGGAATGGGCGCACAGGGAGGGTGGTGGAGTCACCATCACTGGAGGTGTTCAGGAGGAGACTTGATGGGGTGCTTGGTGAAATGGTTTAGTGATTAGGTAGTGTTGGATGATAGGTTGGACTTGATCTTAAAGGTCTCTTCCAACCTGGTTAATTCTATTTGAACTGTAACAAAACATCTTTATCTGTTCTAGCTAGGGAAACAGTCCTGAGATACAATTACCCATATGCTTTGTAAGCTTTTGTATGAAAAACTCTGAAAAGCTTGTATGTAAGCTGTGTGCTTTTGGCTTGCAGTCTTAGGAGAAAGGGGACAGTGTTGAACTCTCAAAGCAAAAAGTGAATTTGATATAGGGCTTCTCTACTACCTGTGTATATGGACAGCTTGTGTATTGCTTGAAAAGAGGAATAGCAGCTCAGTAAACCTTTCCTGTTCGTGGATTTAAAATAAACTGATTTAGAGAAGATGTGTTTAGATACCAGCCTTTAAAGTAGAGCTTTAAGACAGTGTAAATTCCAGGGGAGTACAGAAATTTTGTAAGAGAAATGAGGATTAATTACATGACTCCTCTTTGTTTCCCTTAGGCCTGGATGGTGTCATATACACTGAGCTGAGTTTCCTGGGCCTCACTCTAATTCTTAGTATGCATCTGTGATTCTGTAATTAAGCCTGGGAATAGGCTGTAGCAAATGTATAAAGCAATATATCGTATGTCCTCTGGAAGCAAAGGTTGTTATAGAACATTCACTCAGATATACTGATTGATTGAACTAAAGCAGGCAACACAGATGGGTCTAGCATAAACAACAACCATTTTCTACCACGTACCAGTGTCAGGCAGAAACAAGAGTGGGTGGGCTGCTCTGTAAGATGGGATGAACTGAGAGCTGAGGGTGACGATGAGGACAGTAGAGCAGTGTTCTCCCTGAAAGGCCTGGTCCTGCAGCACCTCAACTAGAACAGCAAAACAGGTCTGGTGAAAACCACATCAACCATGAGTGAAGATCACCAAATCAGTTCATAATGATGAGACAAGTTGAGTCTGAGGTGAGGGTCAGGATGGTGGGGTTCATGGCCAAAGGCATACTGTTCATGCAGCTCCAGTGAGAAGATGGGGCAACAGATGGGGCTCCCACTGAGATGCCTTGCAGCTCTGTTCCACCAGTTCTTCTTTCAGGTCTCTGATCCAAGGTCACAGGAGGACTTGAGTGCAGGCCCCATATCACTGGGGGGGGGAGGGAGTGGGCTGAGTCCCTGCAGGGTCCTGACACTGATCCAGAAATAAGCTTGCTAGCACTGTGGAAGGTTAAATCAGGCAACATGACACCAGCCCTTGTAATTGAGATGTAAAAGCTGTGAGCTTGGACTTCCTCATGCTGAAACAGGTCAAAATACTGACTTTCCTCTTCCTGGGTGAGTGATCTAGGTGCATGGAATTAAGGTGGTACCACAAGGCCTTTGCTTCTCTTTAAAAAGAAAACCTCTGGCAGTTTTCTGCAAATGGAAGTGCTGGTGTCTGCCTTCACCTGATGATCTAAGCCTGATTCTGGAGCAGACAAGGACTCCTGCCTTGCAGCCACAGATTACTGAAGGGCAACACTCAGAGTGGGGTGGAGGAAAAAAGGAATTCAGATATATCAGTTTTCTTATCTGCCAGTTAGAGATATTTTATTGGGTTTCTCATTGGCTTCTATCTCTCTCGAATGTGGAGCAATGTAATTAGTGCAAGTGCCTAGAACTGGACATCGATACCCTGTAAAATTTTGCAGGAGCTAAGCCAGTGTAGCATGCTAGTCCTCATTACAGACAAGATGCAAGGTTGGACTTATCCTCCAGACTTTTCCTATAGTATGTTAATACTGGAAAGACTAATTATTTCACAAATGTATACTGATAATTACCCCTTCCTTCCCTGCTTGGCTAATTCATATGGGTTAACTATCCCTCAGTGATGCCGAAGACTTCTGCAAGAGGGAGGGAGGGAGGAGCTGCTGTTCAGGTTCTTTACTACCTCCCTGACTGGAACAGGCTGCCACTTTGTCACTAGCTAACCTTGCCTAAAGACTGAGGCACTTTGCAAAGGTGCAACAGGGCTGCTCCCATGTAATTTGATTTTGTTTGCCGAAAGGCTGGTTTGTTTACCTTGCACTTAAGGCCCACAGTTTATTCAGGACTGTAAAACTCTTCAGAATCATATATAGGAAAATGTGTGAAAAACAAACAATGGTTGAAAATTAGTCTGGTCAAAAGTGAGGGACAATTATTGCTAAAATTATATATGCTTACAAGATTTTATTCTGCAGCAGAAAAAAAAATACCTTTTCCACCCTCCAAATGTCTTCTGTGAGACCATAAAATCCTGAGCTTTTTAAAAACAAGTTAAATATTTGTGTTTAAAAGAGTACTGTGCCTGACTTTCTGCTTCAGGCTGTTGTGAATGACATCCCAGGATAATGAGGTCAGTGTTTTAAACTGAAAGTCCCAGTTTAACTTTTGTTATTGAAACTGCTTTAAACTGGAAAGTTTAATTATAAAACCACAGTAGGTAGAACACAACATTAGAGCTTCTTGTCTCATCCTCCTGAACCAGTCTTGAAGTCTTTACTCATTTCCTTACTCCTGAATCATCAAAGCATTTAAGCACCTCGGGATTTCTCCTTTAGTTTGGAGATAATCCTAACTGAAGTCAGTAGGAAATTTTGCCCCAAAAGACTTTAGTTACACTTTTTTATTTCTTTTTTTTTTTTGTTCCCCCCCGTATTTGAGTCTGCACAACTTGAAGTTGAGAATTGTGTTCAGTAGTTGGTGCTATGCATCATTCCCTGCCCAAACCAGTTCTTTCACTTTGGCTATTTGATCCTGGCTAATAATATCAGTGGCAAGAGGAATTTAGCAGATGGGTAGTGCTGGAGTAGGTGGAGACATGTTGAGAATAGGGTTATAGTAATTTGTTTCAGGTGCCTCTCTTTGGAGGGTGTTTAAATACTAGGAGGAAAGGCATACTTTATCCTTCTTGAACCCTCTCTGCTATTTGAACATCTTAAGTTCAGTGTAGCCTTTTTTCTGTTTGTTTAAGTAAAATATGTTGTGGGGACAGAAAAGGAAACATGTGGGAAAACACTTAGAAAGTACAGGGAAGTGTCTCCTTAAATGTCACACAGTTGCTACACAATAACTTGGTCTGTGGAACTGCAGCCCACTGGTGTAAGCAACTCTCACAAAAAACCTAGTGAGTATGTAGTAAGAAATTACACCATAACTACATTAAAACACAATTTCTTAACAGGCTTGTGCTGTTTATTGCCTCTGGATTCCTTTGGTACAAGTGTGCTTGACTAGTGTTTTACAAGTTAAATCTGTAAGATGTCTTTTAGAGGCTGATAAACCAAGGCAGTGCATATTGTCAGCTTCAGCTTTGCTCCCTTCTATCACGGGCATGCTGCTCTTGCTTTCTCAGCAAATCAAACGTGATTCACTTTTAAAAAAAATATTCAAAACAATCAAAACCACTGCTAAACCTCTCAGAAACGGGGCTGCTGTATAACCTGAGCAGCAGATTTTGACGGGAAAAAGGCATTTTTAGAGACTCGCACTGAAGCGAGAGCTGGTTTTGGAGGGGGGTTAATTGCTAAAGGATACAGCATGAGGTGTGCAGCAGCCGTAAACTCTCACTGATTTCCCTGCTAAGAGCAGGAAATCCCCCAAATTTTGCAAGGTGTCACTTGCCTTACTGAACCTTTAAAGGTAACTTCCATGACAACAATATACTTTCCTTAAATTTGGGGGTGCAAAGAGGAGAAAGCACAGCCTCACTGTTCCAGATGGCACAACACCCTGGGAAGCAAGATGCGTCCTGATTCATTGGACCTTCATCATTCATAACTTCGCACCTTTCACAATTTGTTTTGGCGTTAGGTCATAGGGGGTGGAATTGATTAAGCTAGCAGTGGTAGTCTCTACCTTTGCATGCCGGTCTGCGAGGCTCTCCTTTGGCACGCCTGAATTTTTCCGGTGCACGGACAGGAGCAGAGGGGACGGGGGAGAAGCCTAGTGTTTGATTAGGCGATTTTATAGGTAAAACTCAAAGCAATTCTGTCAGAAGGCAGCCGTGTCTTGCGGCCCTCACGGGTGAGCGCCGGTCCCGCCGGGCGGCGGAACTCTTGTGAGCGGGGCCGAGGCCCGCGGCGGGAGCGCGCCGGCAGAGCACCGCCGCGCGGCCACGTTCCACGGCAACCGCCTAGCCGCCGACGGTCGGGAAGATGTCTGCGAGGACCGGCGCTGTGCGGCGGGCTTCGTTTTCCGCTCTCTGCCCCAGAAAGTTTTCCCCAGCCTGGAGGACAGGGACATCAGGGAACGACTCCTCAAATGGTGGGAGGGGGGAAAGCCCCGTGTGAGAGGCATCTCGCTGTGTGTGGCGGGAAGCTAGGAGAGGCGGGAGGTGGGGCGGCGCTGAGGGCTGCGGTCGGCACCACAGCCGCGCCCTCAGGTTTCCCCTCTGAAGTTGGGGTGGGTCCGTCAGTCCCTCATCCCCGTCTCCACAACTGGAAGCCTTCTCAGGGTTCGTCAGAAACGTAAAACGCTTGTCTGGGAGGAGCAAGGCGTTTATCTTTGTCTGCCAGTTAGCCGAGATCCATTTCGGCTTCGCAGTGTTGCTCTGATGGTGCTTCCCTCACCCCGCCAAGAAGGGGTGGGAGGCGGTTATAAGTGAGAATGGTGTGTGGGGGAAAAGTAGTTCTTGGTCAGAATGGGACTTTGTATAGTGTACCTTGGTAGATTTGCAGAGTGGCTAAAGACCTAGCATGTCTGCAGAGTGATCTCATTTTTTTCCATTTCAGGTGCATGCAAGACAGGATCAACAGCACAAGCATTCAGTTTTGACCAGCAGTTTAAGCCCTATCAAAAGGATGAATTTATACGGTAGTTCTAAGTACTCTACATTGCAGTTGGCTTTTTTTCATTGAAACTATATATTGCAAAACTGTATAATGTCAAACATGTAGGAGCGTAGCTCGGTGTCTCCTTGAAAGGAGGGGATTTAGGTGTGGTGCTTAAGTCTGTGGGCTAACTGTGTTGTCCAGTAAAAATATCCAGGTTTGTGCTAATGTTGCTCAGGTTAAAGAGGGAACAATTTAGTCAAATATTCAAGATTCCCAGGGATGGGAATCTGAATGGATGCTGATCTGGGCCACCTCATTAGGTTGGAAAGTCCATTCAGGTGGCGACTAAACAGTGTATGTGCAGGTGGTGCCCTTAATCATAGCATGTAATTAGACAGTATAGATCTGAAAATACAAGATGAAAAATTAATTGCATACCATTGCTTTATACTGGAGTTTTGTGCTCTCAGCATTTTGAGGTTCAACTCTCTTGCTGATTTGTGTCCTCTACTTTTGTTGTCTGCAAAGTCAAATCTGTCATCTATTGCAGAGAGAAAACAATAATAATCTGTGGGTTTAAGAACTGTTGTTTTAAAAAAACATTTGATTTGTTGCATGTCTACTTTATATTGTTATCCTGGATAAAGAATTCAGCCTTTTTTGTTTTAATGAAATTCACACAGAAATCCAGCAGCACTTTGTCACCCACTGATACACACTTCAATGATTGAAAGCTGCAAAATATGCATTTACATCTCAGTGCTTGTCTTGTCTGAATAAATTTATACATATCATTGTGAAGTGATGAACTCTGAGTTGTTGTGAATTAATGAGAACCAAGAGACCCTTACATTATATAGGCTGATTTTTCTGTATTCTAGAGATGTGGTAAAGAAATCTGATGCAGAGACAGAAAAATCCATAATTTTCTTAGGTGTTTCTTCAATGATTAGTCACTCTGCTTGTATGCATATGCATAAGGGTAGGTTCTCTTAATTGGCTTATGAATCATTTAAATTTGTCAGCCACCAGCATTACTATGCATGTCTTCTTTTTAAAACTGATAAATCAGTAACATAAACAATTTGGGTCTTACTCTGGAACATCTTCTCCACCCTGTTAGCAACTTCTGGATTTCTTCTGTAACTGTTCAATAATTTTTGTGTGTCTACACTTATCCAAGCTTCAAATTTAATTACAAAATATAAATTTCTACAATCATACTTAGAATTTAATTTTTCACCTCAGCAATATGGCATGCATCTCTTCTTCCACTTTCTTAATCTCCTGGGATTTCACAGAATTGTTTTATGTATTCTTGGATAAAACTGCTTTACTGCAAAACCTTAATGCTGCACATATTAAACAAAATCCCAATTTATTTCATTAACATGTATTCTCTTATTTCAATATTGCAGGCATTTTTTAATGACCCAAACGTGAACTCCAGTTTAAAGTTGCTCTCAGCTTCAGGGCAATGGACTACATTGGGTAAATTTAGAATAAATTAACGTCAACTAATAAATCTGTGCTGCTACTGTTTTGTAGTAATGATAGTTCATCTATGTGTGTCTTTACAAGGCAGAAATATCTTAAGGAATGACTTTTTTTACTAAATATTCTTAGTTTGTTAATGAATTGCCATGTTTTACACTTGTTTTTATCTTTTGACCCCTGCACTGGTGCCTACACCAAGCTACTAGAATTGCTGTCAAGTAGTCTGTGACAGCCAGTTCATAGTATCAGTCAGGGTTGGAAGGGACCGCAAGGATCTTCTAGTTCCAACCCCCCTGCCATGGGCAGGGACACCCTACACTAGATCAGGCTGGCCAAAGCCTCATCCAGCCTGGTCTTAAACACCTCCAGGGATGGGGCCTCAACCACCTCCCTGGACAACCCATTCCAGGCCTTCACCACTCTCATGGTGAAGAACCTCCTCCTCACATCCAGCCTGAATCTCCCCACCTCCAGCTTCATTCCATTCCCCCTAGTCCTATCACTCCCTGAGATCCTGAAAAGTCCCTCCCCAGCCTTCTTGTGGCCTTCCAGTATCTGAAGGGGGCCTACAATTAAGTCACCTCTGAGCCTTCTCTTCTCCAGACTGAATGGCCCCAACTTTCAGTCTGTCCTCATAGGAGAGGTACTCCAGCCCTCTGATCATCCTTGTAGCCCTTCTCTGGACACGTTCCAGTACATCCATATCCCTCTTGTAATAGGGGCTCCAGAACTGGAGGCAGTACTCCAGGTGGGGTCTCACCAGGGCTGAGTAGAGGAGGAGAATCCCCTCCCTTGACCTGCTGGTGCCACTTCTCGTGATGCAGCCCAGGATCTGATTGGCTTCCAGGCTGCAAGTGCACACTGAGAGCTCCTGTTGAGCTTCTCGTCCACCAGCACCCTGAAGTCTCTCTCCTCAGGGCTGCTTTCCAGCCAGTCACCTGACCTGATCTAGCCAGGTCAGTTGACCTGATTATGTATCTAGACATAATCAGTTGCACCAATTGTGGAATTATAGTATTACCTTGTTCAGATGGTATTTGGAGACAGACACTCTTCTATAGATGGCAATCGCCTAGTTTAGGACAGATCTGAGATTATCACTGTTACAATTTGAGAGAGCAGAAGATTAGATAAAGTATGCCCTGAGCTTCTGTAAATAATGTTCTCTGCACAACAAAAGTGATCTAGCTGCAGGAAGGAAACTACTCGATGGGTTACCCTAGTTGCAATTGTGGCATAAGGTTGGCTTCTAGTTTGTTGCTATCTCATTGACTGCTTATAACACTTGGTTTTCTGTAGATGGAAACAAGACACTAAAGGAGAAAGGCCAAAAGCAAATAGCACATGATTTTATGGTACCACTTTAAAAACCATATTTTTTTATTTTGCTAAGTGACACAGTTCTGTGCAAATTGCATGTGATAATGCACTGGGATTTTATGCATAACATGAACTTTGATATTTCCAAAGTGAATTTTTTCTTTTTTTGGTAGGAATATTTTAAAAAGGGAAGCCCTCAGTTCTTTTGGTTTCTCTGCAAAAACTTTACTATCCATAAATATTTAATGGAGCTTTGGGAATTTTCTAACTTTTCCATTTCAGCTCTTTGGAATTGGCATAGCTTTTCCCCACAACATCCAGTGACATTAGGCATTACCATCTTTTTGTCAGCAAAATCCATTTTCCAAACACTATCTGGCTGTTAAAACAATTGAAATATGTAAGATGCAGAAAGTATCTTGAGTCCCATTTGGGTACCTCTTTTTCACTTTGGCAAATGGGGGGGGGGGGGGAGGGGGAATTCATTCAGGGCAAACCTTTTCCTGCAAGGAATTTTTTAGGCTCTGTGCCTAGTCCTGTGTCGAAGTCAGACCTTGCCAGCCCCCATAGTGAAGGTCAGTAGGTTACATACCTTGTGTTCAGAATGGAGGGTCACTTGCCAAGTATCCTGGCTTAACTCCTGATTCTGCTCTGTCTTCCTTGGCAGTAATAAGGAAATGCGTTAGAAGTAATGCATTTTGTCCTGAGGACTGGAAGGGTTCCCTTTCTAAATCCTGAACAGCTGGTATACCCCACTTGCTCTTAAAGTTTCGTCTTCCTATTCTTTGCCTATTTTTGGTGAGGAATGTTGGCACATTTTTCTATACTTAGTCTTCATGTGCATTTTTTTTAAATATAGTAAGAAGTAGCTTTGAGTGGGAGGAGGTAAAGAATAATCTTCTGATATTTTCTTGTTCAGACATGCTGATAAATTAATCCAAATATACCATTTCCTTATCACTGTAGAGTAACTCTTTTGAAAACAATTTCCTGATCTTGAAAGAAAATACTGAAAATGGGCTTGTTTTGCTTGGTAGAAAATCTGAAGAGAGGTGCATAATTTAGGTTGATTCAAACACTGTATTTATTCTCTTGCAAACAAAAATGTTAGGGTAGTGGGTGGGTTTTTGTTGTTGTTTGTGTGTGTTTGTTTTCCAGGGGGGATATTTTCATATAAGGGAGGCTTCCTAGAAACCTCCCTTCTCCCAAACATTAGCTTGGGCAGAAAGTATTTATGGACCCATGGAAAGATGTCAGCATTATATAAAACATCAATATAATACTGCCTTGTGAGAGCATTTGTTTTCATAATCCATTTGTCTTTTTCTGGGCTGTGGTCCCCTTTGCTCACTAAGAAATTGTCTTTTTAATTCACTGTGCATGGTTTAATTTTTGTCTTTAGTCCTCTGTTACGTGTCTCTCTCCTTTTCTTAAAATCTGTTTCTAGAAGTTCTTTACAACTTTTCTTTGCCTCTATAGAATCATATTTTTTATTTTTATGTATGTTTTTCATCCACACCTTAATATTATCAGACTGTAATACCCTCAGTCTCGATCTGTTAGATCAAAAGGTGGCATAAAGCATGGGCTCCCCAAAGATGGCAACATATGCCTCTCTTCTCAGCTTCTCCATGTTTTGGGATTCCTGGTAGAAAGGACTCAAATTTTAACATTCATTGAACTATAACATTGTAGGTAAACAATACAGAAGGATATTCTCTGATCTGCTTCATCTGATCAGACAGATACTTAATTGCTTACTCTCACACCTACTTTTTTGCCTTTTGTAGTAGGGATATTTTTCCCCTCTTCATAGCTGCAAGGCAGAGGACCTCATAGTTCTGTCATCTGCTTTAAGTTCCCCCTTCATCTGTTACACTCATATTTCTAAAATTGAAGCAGCAAAAGGAACAGATTTGATGCATGTCAATTTAGGTTTTGAGTCTTGTGTTCTTAAATAGCTGCAATGAAAACTAAATAGTATTTTTTTTCCCTTGGATGCATTACTGGCCTTGCACCTGTCAGCAGCCTTGAGGAGGCAGGACTGTATCTGCTTAAGCTCAATTAACACTTGAAATGTTATCTTCAAAGGTCTAGGGTTACTGTCTGTTTGTGTAAGTAAAAATGTAGTATTTGCTGAAGAAAGATTCTTGAGTTGCCATATGTACTAACAATTGCTGTCTTTGGAATGGAGTTTTGAAATCTGGAAGGTACTCTTAAATCATCATTTTTTTGAGACTACTGCTATAGATTATCATTTGCAAAAAAAAATTGTCAATGCAATTCATCTATAATCAAGCTGTACTTTTTACTTTTGAGATACGAACTTTTTAATACTGATCTTACATTATGAATCTTCTATTTAAACTGCTTTGTAAATAGTGACTTGAAAGATGTTTCCCTAAGGTAAAAATATTCCTTAAACTTTGGAGGAATTCTAAATACACCTAATCTGGGCTTTATCTGCTCCATGCTAGATACACAATGTATTAATTAAAAAAATATATTGGCAGCACTTTATAGATGTTCCAGAGGCTAGCTGTTATGAGAACCTTAATCTGCTTCAGTACTTCTCAGCTCTTTGTTTTCCACTTGCAGAGTTGTCAAAGCATTTCTTCTTCCGATTTTATTGTTCGCTTTTACAGTGTTGTTAAAACTGGTCACTCTTTTCCAGGAAACTCTGAATCTCTGATTTCAAATGTCACCTCTCGAATGGAGAATAGGAGCTTCCAGTGTACTCAGAGTTTTCCACTTGTAATTTGGTTTTCTGAACTGCTAAATAGATTGCAAAACTCTTGATTCTTTTCCTGATGAAAGTTTTCATGAAAATCTTGTTTCAAAGCAGAAGTCTCTCTCATTTTCTTTTCCTCCACCATAAGGTCCTAACAATTTGAAGGTCTATAAATAGCTCAATTTCTTATAATTTGACCTCAATGAAAGTGAAAAAATAAGATTCTTTTTTTTTCTCAAATAATTTAACATGTGGGTTTTTTTCTTAAGGTTGTGAGGCTGTAAGTAATTTTTTTTTACTTGTAATTTTGATTGTATAACTTGACTTTTTTGATAGTTACTACATGGATGGGTAGGAGAATATCCTAAACCTTTTTTCTTTAATACAAGCTACTCTTTTTCATAACCATTTCTGTAGATTTGAAACTAAGCAATTAAATGATGAGTTTTTCTTTGCATCACACTGGCCCAATAGAATAATTATAAAATTTCATGTCAGTATTTTTAGCTTAAGTAGGGCACACTTTCAAACTATCAACTTATAGTTTCTCTTTTCATTTTTCCCTCGGGTTGATCAGATAACTGATACAGTTTATCTGGGGCTGGATACAGAAATCCCAGTCCTGCTTAACCCATGAATGATCTCCATGTGATGTATGGGAGAAATTCCAGGGACTTTTTTGAAGATGGGGGAAAAGAGAAATTTGAAGTTATGCTACATTTGCAAAGATTAGGATCAGAAGAAAATGATAGGTGCTTTTGGAAGCATCATGGTTCATATATCCCCTTTTGGGCATGTTCCTGAGCTACTGTCTTGCCTGAATTTCCTAAACACTTGTCTTTAGTGATCCTTTTGGTCAGTTTGTCAGGATGGCACTTAGTTTTATCTTTAATTATATGCTCAAAACCTGCTTGATTCTGTGATGTTGACCAGCCTCCCATCAAGGGAATCTACGGAAGAGAACAGAGAAGGCTAAATTCATGGAATGCTGTGAATATTATCTCTGCTGCGACACATTGCCCTTGTGTTGCATGCTCACTTGTGCTCTCCTTCCCTCTCCTGTTCAGAAGTGCTTTGAAGGGTGTTGAGGGGGAATTGGAGAAGTGAAGATGTTCTAACATTTGGTCGGAACATTTGGACTGTAGAGAACAGATGGAACTGGCCTGAGTCCAAAGCTTCTTAAACATGGAGTCTAATGCTATTTGAGATGCCATAAGTTACCCAACACCATGCAGACAGATTTGTAGATGTAACACTGTATATAGAGAAGATATGTGCCCTTATAGACTGATACCTCAAAGAAAAATACTGTAGGGCATCTCAAATGGCACTAGATGTCTGTGAGCAATGGGACCAAGCCTTGGGGGACTTGCAAGCACAGAAAACAAAGTATGGAAAAAATGTTCTCTGCACTTATTTGTTACGGACAATAATGCTCTAGATTCATATGGGAAGTGCTGATAGTTCTTTTTTCATCTTCTGAAATAGCTGGTTAGTAAAGCTTACACTAGCTACCAAGTGACTTTGCAAAATGTTCAGCTATAATACCTAACAAAGCAAAAATTCATCAGGGCTGTGTTCATGTTTGTTTGCACTTTGTGGCGTGCTAGTAGCAGCTATGGAGTTTTGTACTTCACACCAAATTTGGTATTTGTCCTCAGATTCTTGAGGGCTTAAGATGTGAAATACGATTTTTGTGAACACGTGATCTGATGTGATGTTAGTTCACATGGTGTTTCTTCTGTGACTTGTTTTGGTTGATAGTACTTACCAACAGGGGGAGCAGGTACGTGTAGCACAGAATTGAACAGAGCCTGGGTGGAAGGCAGCATTCAGATGGGTTAAATGTTTTCTTTACGTATGTTTGTTTCTTAGCTTGCCTTATTTTCTGAGGGACTGTGTGACTAAGCATACTTCTGTGGTTCTGCATTTTCTTTAAAGAATGTGTCATGCAATCACCTAGATACACTCTATCAAATTGCAATTACTGTAAAACCATTAGTAGGTGCAAATTCTCCTATTTTATTTATTGCAAGAAAGGCTTTTCTATATATTCCAGGTTCCAAAGTGACAAAAGTTGAAGCTATAGTGGTGCCCTGTACACAGATTTCCATGGCATTTTTTGACCGGCTATACTCTGAAGGAGTTGTTCGAGAAAGTGGACATATTGTGAAATGTTATGATGACTATTATGATGGTATTCTCATCGCAGATGAATTAAGAAAGGGTCAGTATACCAGTGAACAATTAATTGTAGTTTTTAATACTCTATTAGCTACTGTAACCACACATCTGTGAGAGTTGGGGCTGTTTAGCCTGGAGAAAAGAAAGCTCTAGTGGAGACCTTATAGCAGCCTTCCAGTACCTGAAAGGGGCATACTAGAAGGCAGGGAAAGGATTTTTCACAAGGGCTTGTTGTGACAGGATGGGAAGGAATGGGATTAAGTGTGAGGAGGGCAGATTTAGACCAGCGATTAGGAAGAAAGTCTTTACAATAAGGGTGGAGAGACACTGGACTAGGTTGGCCGGGGAGGTCATAGATGCCCCCTCCCTGGAAACCTTAAGGCCAGGCTGCAGAAAGCCTTTAGCAACTTGGTCTAGTGGAGAAGGTCCCTGCCTGTGGTGAGGGGTGTGTGGAACTAGATGATCTTTAAAGTCTCTTGCAATCCAAACCGTTCTATGAATTTTTCAGGGTTTTTTTTTTAGTTTGGTTGTTTTGAGTTTTTCCTAACAATACATACTTTCCATGGCAAAAACTATCATTGACAGCCATGTGATAGAAATGACTGAAGCAGCCCCTGAATATGTGAGAGCAATGACTATTCTCCATGTGAGCCCTCTTTCCTTTCTAGATGGGAGAAAAAGAGCCTTCTATACACCCTCATCTGAGGTAGTCAGTGCTTAGGTGTGCATGGGGGAAAAGGTAGCTAATACTTAGCCTCAAGGTGAGGAGAAAGTTCTTCACAGAGAGAGTTGTTAGCTGTTGGAATGGGCTGCCCAAGGAGGTGGTGGAGTCAGTGCCCCTGGAGGTGTTCGACAGGGGATTGGACATAGTTTCATAGTTTCAGTTAGGGTTGGAAGGGACCACAAGGATCATCTAGTTCCAACCCCCCTGCCATGGGCAGGGACACTCTACCCTAGATCAGGCTGGACAGAGCCTCGTCCAGCCTGGTCTTAAACACCGCAAGGGACGGGGCCTCAACCACCTCCCTGGACAACCCATTCCAGGCCTTCACCACTCTCACGGTGAAGAACTTCCTCCTCACATCTAGCCTGAATCTCCCCACCTCCAGCTTCATCCCATTCCCCTAGTCCTATCACTCCCTGATAGTCTGAAAAGTCCCTCCCCAGCCTTCTTGTAGGCCCCCTTCAGATACTGGAAGGCCACAATGAGGTCACCTCGGAGCCTTCTCTTCTCCAGGCTGAACAGCCCCAACTCCTTCAGTCTGTCCTCATAGGAGAGCTGCTCCAGCCCTCTGATCATCCTCGTGGCCCTTCTCTGGACACGCTCCAGCACCTCCAGATCCCTCTTGTAATAGGGGCTCCAGAACTGGACGCAGTACTCCAGGTGGGGTCTCACCAGAGCTGAGTAGAGGGGGAGAATCACCTCCCTTGACCTGCTGGCCACACTTCTCCTGATGCAGCCCAGGATCTGATTGGCTTTCCGGGCTGCAAGTGCACATTGAGTGCTCATGTTGAGCTTCTCGTCCACCAGCACCCCCAAGTCTCTCTCCTCTGGGCTGCTCCCCAGCCAGTCACTGCCCAGCCTGTATTGTGCCTGGGATGCCTCGACCCAGATGCAGGACCCTGCACTTGGTCTTGTTGAAGCTCATGAGGTTGGCCTGTGCCCACCTCTCCAGCCTGTCAAGGTCCCTCTGGATGGCATCCCTTCCCTCCAGCGTGTCTGCTGCACCACACAGCTTGGTGTCATCAGCAAACTTGCTGAGGGTGCACTCAATGCCACTGTCCATGTCACCCACAAAGATGTTGAACAAGACTGGTCCCAGGACTGATCCCTGGGGACTCGCTTGTCACTGGCCTCCACTGGGACATGGACCCATTGACAGCCACTCTTTGGGTGCGGCCATCAAGCCAGTTCCTTATCCATCTGGTGGTCCATCCATCAAACCCATGTGTCACCAGCTTGGAGACCAGGATGTGGTGTGGGACAGTGTCAAAGGCTTTGCTCAGGTCCAGGTAAACGACATCAGTTGCTCGCCCTCATCTATTAATGCTGTCACCTCTCATAGAAGGCCACCAGGTTTGTCAGGCAGGATTTGCCTTGGCCAAGCCATGCTGACTGCTCCCAATCACCTCTTCACTACTCTTCTGAGTCAGTAGTGCCTCCAGGAGGATCTGCTCCATGATCTTTCCGGGCACAGAGGTGAGACTGACCGGCCTGTAGTTCCCTGGTTCCTCCTTCTTACCCTTTTTGAAAATGGGAGCAATATTTGCCCTTTTCCAATCTGTGGGGACTTCCCCAGTCTGCCATGACTTTTGGAATATAATAGAGAGGGGCTTAGCAACCCTCATCTGCCAGTTCTCTCAGCACCCGTGGGTGTATCCCGTCGGGTCCCATGGACTTGAACACTTTCAGGTTCTTCAGGTGATCACGAACCTGAGCTTCACTTGGTGCCATGGTTCAGTAGTCATGAGGTCTTGGGTGGCAGGTTGGACTTGATGATCTTTGAGGTCTTTTTCAGGCTTATTGATTCTATTCTATTCGTTTGCGTAAAAGGGGAAAACAAGTAGTGCCAAAGGAGAGGTCGCATGGTACCCAGAGCTGTGGGTTCATCTGACTTTACAAGTAGTCGATGAGATTGAATATACTTAATAGTTACATCCTGATGCATTCCTAGCTAGGAATGCTGACCATGTTAGATGTGAGGGCATATAAGTAAAGTTATCTTTATGTATTTTCACTGAGGCAAAGGAGAGAACTGTGAAAAAGTACACTTTTTCTCAGCGTAACACTGGAGTAGGAATAAATATAACTTCTGAGCAGGCCTGGAAGGTGAAAATCTGTTTTACTCCAGCAGAGGTACCAGAGAGCAAGTTATTCTGAAAAAGAATCTAATAGTGGCACCCCTTCTTAATCAATGTGTCTTCACTGTTTCTTTTGACTTCATAAGCTGAAACAATTTTTTTTACTTATGTTTGTTTAGCATTAGCAAAACATAGTGTGGCAGAACTGGATTTTGCTCTTCCTTGTATATATAATCAACATAAGTACTTAATAATTACAGAGTTGCACTCATTTGCACTTGGCAAATCCTTTGAAGGCAATGTACCTGAACCAGTGACACTGGTTACAGGATGTGGCCTGAAATACTGGTCCGTCTTGTGAAGTTCTGGGAAAAGGAGAGAACTCAAGCTCATGTTTGAACTTCAGATGTGGTTTGTAGCCTAGCAGTTCAAAATACTATGTATTTACTTATAAGTTTGGTATATGTGAAATGTATTTTGAAAACTAAGTATATTTGATGTAGGAAAGTTAGAGGCAACATTTTAAAATAAATCATTGGAGTTCTATTTTCCTTCCCTTGAAAGGGATGCATGTCTCTGCTTGAAAGTTGAAAGATTTACATGTGTTTGAAACTAATATGATTTCTGATGATAAAACCTAAGATGGCAGACAGGATTAAGAGTCCAGTCTTCCAGGAATCAAGTCGAAAGTTAGCACCCCGGACAGTAGACTGTAGGGGGCAGCAAACTGTCTAGCTCCTGGCATCAGAGGGTGGCCCTTAGCTGCAACACCCTGTTGCCTGCCTGCCACCTCTTGCTTCAGCCAAGAAAGAGGTTGGAATACGTGAGGTGGACATCAACAACAGTCACTCCCCGACCCTTTTTCACTCAGGTTGTGTAATGATAGAAAGACCAGAGAGCAGTAAACTCATTTCTAGCTTTGACATTTGCCTAGGTTGGCTTCTATAGTTAGGCTGAGGTAACTCAAATGACTTGTAGCCATACTGAGTTACCGTTCCCACCCATCTGTACAGTGTGCGGTGTTGGGACTAAGCTAGCAAGTCTCCTGTGTTCACATAAAACTGCAACAAGAGGCAGGTGAGATGGATGGAGGCAGCTCAATAGCATGTCTGGCTAATCCAGGCTACAGATACAGGCTCACTAGAGTATGCAGTAAAGAATGAAGTGAGTTTGAGTGGTCTCTGGGACAACACTGAGATTCCCTTACAAATGAGGTAATTGTGTAACCTTTGAGTAAAAAGGCAAATATAGGCAGTGTTAACAAACTAAAGGGCAGTGACTGACAGACCAAATATAGCTAATTATTTTCATGGTATTGATAACTTTGTTATCATGATGAGCAATTAAACAGTGAATAATAAAATGCTTGGAAAAATCTTCTGTTATGTCTTGTGGGCACAAATCTCTGCTCGTATTATATCTATAAACTTTGAACAAAATTGCATCATTTGAAGTAGAATTTGGAGTGAAGTACTTACTTATTTCCATTCCTATTTTGTAGATGTTATATTTTATTGTAGTTATATTTTATAACCTTGTGTGGCACACAAAATAGTTGCATTGTTTATAAACAATCAATTCAAATAAACTTTCATCTATTTGGCTTCTTTGTTATTTTCTTGTTCTACAAGGCCTTGCTTGTAGAAGACTCAGACCATTATGACTTATTCAGTCAACTGGATCGCAAGGAATTTCTATTCTGTCTTTTTAAGCATCTTTGCATTGGAGGAACTCTTTGCCAGTTTGAAGATGCGGTTGGTCCGTACTTAGAAACTACAAAAGCGCTATATAAAGACTTGGTGAGGTAAGTGTTTTCTGTTACATAAAATTGCTATTTCTGTGTATGTGCTGTGCACAGATACTTTGTCATGTGAATTTATTGTGTTTCTGCTTCAAAAAGGGGGTTGTAATTTCATCAGTCTGCAACTTTATTTGTCCTCAGCTGTCAAGATGCTGTGTAGTTGTTCAGTTGTAAAATACATGCAATCTTAATGGCACCTGTCCCACTTAAAAACCTTTTGTTATATATATGGACATTGATATTTTACAATTTGCTCCCATTCTATAGATTTTTGTTTCAGTAATTGTCTACTGAAAACATGGTGTGGCACTGGAACCACTGTCATTGACAAAATATCAGCAATTAAGTCATGGACTACTTTTAAGCTGTTGTGTTTTTTTTTTCTCCCCTTAAGATTAAAAAAACTAAATACATTAGTTGAATTTTTTTGTTCTGTACATATTTTCTCCAGCTGAATATTGTTTTGATTTTAACAAAAATACAGTTGGATTTTTGGCATTTTTAATTCCACAAATACAATTATTGCACTGTAAAGCTAAGCTAAGGGGTGGAATCTGTCTCATAACATGGCATTAGTGCCCTAATACACATTTTTTGCCAGGTCTGGTGTATGGAGTTCTTTGGAATTTTATATTGTTTGGGTTGGATGATTTTTTGGGGGGAGCTTTTTTGTTTTATGATGGTGGTGTGGGTGGTTTTTTTGATTAGAGGTAATCCATATAAGGGAAAAAGCAGCTTTTTTCCCTGTTTTGACATATCCATATACTGTCTTCTCCATAGCTAGTCTTTTCATAGTTAGTGTGAAACTGAATGTATTTATCAGTTATGAAAGACTCCTTCCTAGCTAAGCTAATGGGAATATGACTATTATCAATAATATTACTGATGTTGTTACAATTTTAGATTCTGTATATTTTGTTACTGACAGTAAATATTGTAGGTTAGTATGAAGAACAATATTAACCTGAACACTGGAAAACAATTGCAGACCTGAAATGAGATAGTACAAGAACTCAGATAAAGTGGATAGTAAGTCACGCACAACAATGTACACTACAAAGGCTTCAAATTGCTTAAAGTAGGAATTGCTACTCTTACTTCTCATCTCTACTTGAAACACTGTGATGACCAATTTTATTTTTTTCTCCTATTTTAAGATTAAACACAAGCATATTAGGAAAAACTCATGTGGGATGTAGTTGTCATGAACTCTATTCTTAAATTGTCTTTGGATAAACTTAAGGGTAAAATTTGTCTGAAACAAAGATACAGTGAATTAGATCCAGTGGTTCTTAAACACCTGAATATTTCTTTGCTGTTGTAGCACTTGTGTATAGATTCCTGTATCCAAACAAAATATTTTGCTAGTTTGGGGAATTTTTGGTAATACTTAACCAAAGAAGCTTACAAATCTTTAATAACTTCTAAGGAGCTTTCAGACTTTTCTCATGGTCAGTACCTTTCAGGGTGCAAGATTTACTCATGGGCTGTTTTCCAGGGTCATCTAAAATAAATATTTAAAGTAGCTGTAGAACAGTTGATACTTTTAGAGAAACCTCTAAAACAGAGAAATTGAGTGTTATCAGTATTCCAAGAAGATTTTTCTAGAAATAATAAACTTATTGCATGTATTAATTTGAATACCATAATAAGCCACTAGAGCATTCCAATTAATGTGCTTATTTTTGATATTTTCATATCATACATAGATAGAAATCAGTTCTTCAAAATACTGAATATGATATAAAAGGATCTATCAGGGCTTCAGCTCTAGCTTCCCCTTTGTTTCAAGTGCAGAGTGATCAGTTTAAAAGAAACTGCTTGTTACTCTAATCCTTGGGTTTAGTTGACTCTACATTGATTACAGCTGTTTCTGCTCTTGTACTGGTGAATTGACCTAGGACAATGCACAAATCCAATCAGTGCCTTCACTATTGTTTCCCACTGCTGTTGAGGTTTTTTTAAACATTTAAACTACATACTACTACTATAGTTCACATTTAAACTACTCCTTTTCTTTATTTTCCTATCTCCTTAAACCTTTTTCTCTTTTTTTTCCTCCTGAAAAATTTAAGAATGTCAAATAGTTCCTGCCCTTGTTCACTGCAGAGGGGTTGGACTATGGGGTTGGAAGGTACCTTTAAAAGTCACAAACATTCTATCTTAAAAAACAAAGCATCTGCCAAATTTTCCCCTATGTTTTAATCTTGCTTTCAAGGTTTACTTTTTCTATACCCTCAACGTGTTTCTTACTGACTCTTCATGTGTTTCTGTAATTTTTCATGTGTGCTACTGTCCTGTATACATACAGTCCTGTCATGTATACAGTATCAGGGGATTACCTTTCAAGGGACATTCCTCCATTCCTTTGTATTTTGGTATTTAGGTGTTTGCTTTGTTTCTAATTTTGTCCTTTTTTCCCCCCTAGTTGGCAGCTTGCTTTCTATCCTCCAAAATTTTGAAATACATCTACTCAGTCCATGTGCTACAACTGATCTTCAGTATTCATCTGCTGCATGTCCCTCCATTTCTATGCCTATAATTGGCTCTTGGTTTCTCACTGCCAGTAGAGCTGGCATTACACTAACAGTTGGAAAAGAAACCGATGATTTAACTGTATCTTTTATCTTACTCCTTTGATTAAGTTTTCTGTTAGTCCTATGAGAAAAGCTTTTGGTCTTGACATTTCACTTTCCCTTCCCCTTCACAATCATGGCTGTCTCCTGCCTTGTCTCATACCCCCCTGTCTCCAGGTTATCCAAAAAGCTGTTTTGTTACCACCATTTTGAGAAAAAAGTCAGTGGAAAGGATAAGCAATGCAGCTCTGCAGAGACACTCATGATACAGTCTTGATATAATTTCTAGTTTCTAGTCCATGCAGTGCACTGTGTTACTTAATTTTTACAGAAATGACCAGGAAGTAATGAAAATTGCTTTTAAAATGGCCTCTTATATTTAGTGAACAATTTCTAATGAAAGTAGTGGTCTCTTCAATTCTGTTTAACAAAAATTTCTTGTCAAATATTGACTGTTCTTTTAAAGTCTTTTCTCCACTGCTGTCCTGCACCTGACTTCTTTTCATCTTGGACTGCAGTATCATCAGATACTTTCTAGTCTTTCTAAAGTGACACTACAAATTTTTCATGGTTTACAAAATTCTAGTGAACTATACTTCTGTCAAACTTCCTGGTTTTGAGGGCTCAGAAGACTTGGTGGAAAACAAGTGGATAGCACTGTAGTTATTAGTGCATTGAAAAATTAGGCCCCACAGATAAACAGTCTAATTGTTATATTTTCATAAAGGTATAAACCCCCACAATTTGGTCCTGTAACAGATGTTCTTATGGAAAAGACCCTTGGCATGAAGAGTTCCATTTAAGTGTCTTTAGTGCTGGGCACGGCAAACCTGTTATGAGCTTCTCCCTGCTTCTTTCTTGCAGCCTTTCTTCTGGCCTTTCCTGGCTTCCATCTCCGAGGCATTAGTGTTCAAAATAACGTCAAAAGGCTTGTGATCTAATTTAATTAAACATTTTCCATGTGTATTGTGTTATTATGAGAGAATGCAATAAACTTTTGAAATTAACCACTCTAGATATTTTACAAGCACAGCTAAGGACTTCCAAATACAACTACTAAATGGCAGGTATTTTCTCCTTTGTGAAAAGAGTAATAATTCCTTCCCCATTGGATTAATGTGCAATTTGTTGTCTTTCTAACACAGCAGTAATTAGTCTGTGATGAGTTGAATCCATCCAGAATTTTAGTGTTGTGTTGCATCTGGTGTGACCTAAATAATTCCAAAATCTTTCTCATAGTATTTTTTGTGTAGTTAAATAATACATTTAAATGACAAACTTAATTAATCCATGAATCTTGGTTGATAAATCCTGTCTTCTGTACTTAACCCCTGATTTTCCTGACAGTGTCTCTTCATGCTATAGTATCTTGTAGTCATTCTTCTCTTCTTTCTGTGCCATCTCCATGCTCTTTCCACCATAATAAATGAATTTGTGTGAAAACAGAGTTTTTTGTATGTTTGGAAAGCCTAATAAAACACTGTCAGTAAGGTTAGGATAGAAATAGAGCCCAAACTGAATTGAAAGGAGATATTCTTGATAAAAAGAGGCTAGATGCCCATTAAAATGATGAAGAAGCTACCCTATTCAGTGAATAGTTTAAAAGTGAACAATTTGAAGGAACAAAGTGTGGTATTAAGACTATTTTTAAGGAAATAGAACAAACCAGACTGTCAAAGGCAACCTGCTGGTTTCTTTCAAGTCAGCAAGGCAAGGATCTTGTCTGATTATGGCAGATATATTATTGTGCCTTAAAAACTAACCAAAATACTAAAACTAAACAGTCTGAAGAATTACTTAAATCCCCTTGTGATTAGCTTTCTTTTTTTCTAAGGCAGTGGGATACATAGGAAGGCATTATTTTGGTATTCTGGATAGATATAATATAAAAACAAGAAACCAGAAATCAAAGCATTGTTTTCAGACACCAGAATATGAAGCCAGGTTAATTTAAATACAACTGTAGCTTTTGGGGGTGGTGATACATGGAAGAAAGTGCTAACCCCACTAACGCTCTATACCTTTTTCTAAAAGCTGTCACTCTTTCAGCAGAGACATTTAAACAGTTTCTGAAAGGCTGCAGTTTACAGCCCAGTACATTAGCATAAACTGACATCCGTGTTAGTTTACCTCAATATGCTGGTCTGTAAACTTCAGTGGCTCAGAAGCTGAGTCATGAACCAGTTGAGCTGTCCCTGCTGGGAAGGAAGTAAATCCCCAGAGGGGTGGTAAGGCAGACAACTGGGGCCAGTACTAGTTTCAGCAATACCATCTTAATCCACTGTTGAGTATATCAAAATGTCAGTTGCAACAAAAAATTCTGAGAACCTCCTTACTGACTCACCACAGGAAAGATCAACTTCACACTATAGGCTTAATTCATACATGACTGTGTCATTACAGATGAAATCAGTTAATTGGAGAGTCAATTTCTTTTATTGGTTGAACAGACTGAATCAACAAAGATGACGTTTGATTTGGGGTTTGTTTGTCTTACAAAAAGAAGCTTTGCAAAGCAGTGGTCATGGGAGACTGCTGTCACAGGCAGCTTGGAGCTGGTGCAGTGTACAACTGGGCTGTTTAACACACATCTAGCACCTTAGCTACACCAGGACCTTTCCAGGGAACTGAATCTGTTTGTGACAAACAGGTTTTGAGCTATGCATTTCTTCCAACTGTACCAGTATGGAATTTATAAAGCTCAGCTGCTCCACAGTGAGTTCATGTAACTAAATCTGTGAAATTAGATAAATGAGTAGAAGTTAGTCTAATTTATGGAGAAATGTAAGTGTTTCTTAAAGCAGATTTATGGAAAATTGACACATTTAAAAATAACTTGCCTTTAAAAGATGTTGAGATGCCTGGATGCTTTGCAGTAACATCTTGGTGGTGTTAGTAATTGTGATGGAAGAAATGGCAGTTTCCACAACACACTTAAACAGAAAAAATTCAGAATACCATCCTAAGTTGCATAGCTGCCCCTACATACAATATTCCAATGGAAGAAAATGGACATTAGGTAATTTCTACTTAATACATAATTATAGTTTAAGCCCGCATTTCTTCACCAGTACTGCTGCTGCTACTTGTAGCATGTATTAAGATACAGTTGACTTTGCAGGGTTTTCTTCTCAAAGAATATTTAAAAAAGAAATGCAAAATGTTCAACTAAATAACTTTTCATAACTATCAAAACACAAACTTTATAATGGAGTCATCTGGCATTGTTAATACTGCTGTGATTTAGTAGCTGAAAAGGGGGGAAACCTAAGGAGGTGACTACATACATTAAATAGTTTTCAGCAATATCCACATTAGTTGTCATCATATCCACATTATCTAAAAATGCTCAATGTGACATGAGCTGCATCATGACTATTAGTTTGACCTTGATGAAATGTGAGTGAGAATACAATGCATGTGTTAAAAAGTTGTTTATTAAATGAAGTATTAATCAGTGCTTTTTGCACTTATTTAATATGTTCTATTCCCCTGTATTTCAGTGTTCAAAAGAATCATGAAACAAAAGAAATACATGTTATTTCTACAGTTTTCAGAGTGTCTGCATATGTAAGTACTAATTTTTTAGTACAGGGTTTTACTGGAAATATTGTATGTAGCATGAAATAATGCATTGATGTTTACACAAATAAAGCATAATACTCCATTTTAAGGGATTTTCCCATAGTTGTCCTTTTCCCCTCATCTCATCCTGCTTTCTTGACCTCTTTGCTAACTCTTCATCAGTTACCACCAACTAAAGTTTTATTTGGTAGCTCACTAAAAATAGATTTACTGGATTACACTTGAAGTCATAACAGTCATCCAGAAACTAGTTTATGGGGGTGGGGGGGAAGCCACCCCTTATCTTTAGGTCTGGTAGTTTTGATTTTAGATCTACCTGAGGCAGCAGTAAGGATTAAGAATGCACTCTTGGTATAGTTCTGTGTTTAGAAATGTTACTAGAGCTTTGAGTAGCTTGTACTGCATCTGTGCCTTTAAAGACTGAAAGGAAGTTTAGTATACAAAAAGGCTGGGGTGTTGAGATGACTGCTAACTTCCCTTGTCAAGTCTCATTCCTGTTTCTCTTACAAAATCATACACTTACCATCAAGATAAGTTTGAGAACTGGCTGTATGTTTACTAGATTCAGCATATCTGTCATTTAATTGTTACAATACGATGAACTACAGCAAATTCTTCTTGAGTAACCACAATGTGTAATAATTAAATGTCAGATAACATACACACTTTCCAAAGAACTAGATGATGTCATTTCAAACTACACAAACTACAACTGTAAGTTGACAATAGCTGAGTTGTTCATCTGTGGGTCATCACCTTTTAAATACTATATGTGATTCATAAAAGGCTTTTGAAAAGAAGCACTTCATGGGTGTATCAAAATTTGCCTATCTATTAGGCAGCAGACTGTAATAAAAGTAAAAGAACAGAGCAAACTCCTGGTAACTTTTATGTTCTTCTATTATTACTGTTTTCTCCCCATCTCCAAATCCATTGTATTAACATGAACTTTGCAGATTTCTGTTTAGGTAGATGCATGAGATTTCAAAGCTCCCCTGACTGTCTTTGCCACAGTATTGGGGAGGAGGGAAGATAAACTTTGGCAAATTTTTGAAAACAAAAATTGGATGGGTAAAATAATCCAGTGTAAATACAGAGCAGGCTATCCTTGCTGTACACTTGGGGGAAAACTGGGTTTTGCAGCACATTCTGAAAATTGGTTGAGGTGAAGGAGAATTCTGAAATTCTCTATTTGCATTAAAGAACATCCTGAAGAATTTTCTCTATTCTGAGAGAAAAGCATAAGCAGGTACATCTAGATTGCTTGATGGCTCCATAGATCAAAACTCCTCGAATTCTATGGGAAATTAGAGCAAGGGCATGTACTGGAGTACAAACATTGTGATGAAAAGTTTCTCTCAACAGCATTTCTGCAGTTACTGACTTCATTGGGTAAATAACTGTAGAGTGTATTATTGTAGTCTTAATACTGAGCTGACAATTTTTACATTGTTTTCTTGGCTTGTAGCTGAAAGAAACAGACATGCCCTCTTAGCCTGTTATGAATAAAAGCTGTTTGGTAGAAGTGACTTGAAGACCAGCTGAGTAGCCAGAACACATTTTTTTGCAAGCTGAATTAATAAATGGACAAATAACTATATTCATAGATTTGCACAAGTACAGATGGAGCAGGAATGAATAATTTAATGTAACACCATCCTGACGCTATTCTCTTGGGTTTATTTGTGTTTTAAGCTGTGGCTAAGAAGCCCTTGCTTTGGAAACAGCATCAAAAAATAGCACACTATAGGAGATGTAAATATTTCAAGGTATTAGAGTGGAGATATAAATGTCTGTATATCTGTTTAGCATCTGAACTTGATAGACATGGGCAACACAAGAAAAATAATCTTGTGAGCAAGTACTCTGTTAAACTCAAACACTGGAGAATTTTGTGGATTTCATATCATGAAAGGTTGTTACAGCTGAGGTATTTGGATGCTAATTGGTATTTGAGCACTTTCTTCACCTGAACTCAACTATAGCAGTGTTAGAAATCAGCATAATACATAGTTTATTCACAAAGTGTTAAAAATACATTGATTAGATTATGCAGTTTTGAGAGCTGTTCAGCAGTATCTTTATTTCTGTATTACACTATGCATGCATACTCTTAAATCATCAGCTGATTGTGTTGATACAAATAAAAACTAAAATGATCCTACTCTTAATATTAATACACTCCTGCATGTCTGAAGTCCGGAGTACAGATGGAACTGGCATGATTACACATACTCTGCTCTGAAAACTACAGTAAGTCTGTGTAAATTCCAGAGCTCAAGTATTCTAGGGGTTTTGTGACTACTTCTACTAATTGAATTTAAGAACCCTTTTCATATAAATAGATTATAGTCATTATTTTCCTCATACCAGGTTTAATATATTCTGAAGTTCTTGAAGTGCATTACACCAAGACTTAACTCAAGTTTTGTTCTTGCATTGTTGGATGTGTGTGTTAACGCTGCCTTCTAAGAGTCAAAACCTCAACTGACATTGGTCAAATCCATAAGGACCGAAGGAGTGGGATCTGTAGTAGCAATGGGGGAAAAAAAGTTTAATGACTGATCACATCTTAATGATGGTCTACTCCAGAGTAGTCTGTAGTCCAGGAGTTGAAAATTTTCCTAGAGAAAACAGACATTATAAGCAATAAAGTAGTTTCTCTCAGGAAAAAGAGTGGACCAGACTCTACATCTCTTCAACTGTTGTATGAAGGTGGTGGGGAGCAGGAGGAAACTGTTACATGTTTTAAAAGGTGTCAGCTACATATTTGTTGACCTTTTAGATGTTCAACTACTATACTGACTGAATTAGAAAAAATAATCAACTCTCCCAAGATCCAGCTAGTTTCTAGATCCCTACTGGATTTGAAGTGTGTGTCAAGCTGTGCTGTCCTGTCAAGGCTGAAAGTTTTCATTGATGTGGGCAGATGCAGGGTGTTAAGTTCAGGAGCCCAGTTTTTGTAGAATGAATTGTCAGCTAAATTGGGGGGTGGAGGGGGGTGGGTGTTAGAAGGAGGATTTTGGAACTCGGTGCCTAGATTCCCTTCAACCACTTTCTGAGGACTGGCACACAAAATGTTTTCAGTAACAGTTCAAAGTTGTCAGTAAGAGCTGTAATGAAGGTTTTCCTCAGACACAAATACTTTGAACAGATGCATTAACAAATGTTAAGTGAAAAAGAACAGCTTTATATATTGAATCCCTACATTTATTTCTGTTTCAGAGGAACTATGATTGCACTGTTCTAAGTTTAATAGTCTGCATTTTAGTGTCTACTTGTGTCTGCACATGCTTACATATTTAATTTTACATTAATATTAAATTTACCTCAAGGTTATTTGAACTAGTCAGAGAGAAGTACTGTGCACTTTGTAGTGGCAGGATCCGCTCTCCTAGAGACATGATGCTGCTTAAATAAGCTACAATGTATGTATTTTGCCATGAAATAAGCTGTTACAATTGGAACAAAAATGAGACATTTAGATTTATGAATTCTCTCATGAGTATCCAGGTTGTTGCTAATATAGGGGCGATTTTTTTACCTCCTCACAGGATGACAAAGGCCTATGTTACCCTTCAAGCAAAAGCCACGAACAGACTTTTGCCTACTTGATTGTGGACCCCTGCAAGCGACATGTGCACACTCTGTATCATTGTTTTGGTGCGGACTTATTTAGCAACTAGTTACAAACCTGACTGTTCTCCAGTTTTATAACGGAAGTGGCCTCCTCTGCATGCATTCAGGTAGAAATTGCTTAGTTTTCTTAGGAGGAAAAAAGTGCTCTTTGATTACCTGCTCTGTATAGCTACGCCTTCAGATAGATGTTTCAACATGGTTAGTGACAGAAGCTTTTCAGTGTTTAAAAGGCATACTTCTTGAAGCTGTTTTCTTCAGTTTTGTCTTCCCTCAGGCATTTTATCTAATAAAAGGTATTTCTCTAGATGTCTTCTCTTTATGAACTTATTTTTTCAGATCCGCAACACTTAAGCGCTCTAGAGTTGGTGAAACCCCTGCGGAATCGGTGGAAAGTTCGTCAGGCGGCCCGGCCAGCGCCGACCTCCCTCTCTCCCACACTCCACTGCCCCTCACCCCCGGCCCCCGCTTCGTTCCGCTTGGTAACAGCCCCGAGGAAAGCCAGCGCCGCCCGGGGCGCGGCCGCCCGCAGCGGCCAGGTGAAGCGGGAGCCAAGGGCTGCCAGGCTGGGCCCAGTCTTCTCGCCCCACGAAGGGCTGGGCCACACCGCCTCAGCCCCGCAGCTGCCCTTGCTGCGGGAGAGGGCTGGTCGTAACGAGGTGAAGGTAGTCCTGGCCGAGTCCCCGCCTGCGGGATGAGTGTTGGGGAGCAGCCTCCACCCGGCGGCGGTTGGCGGGGTTTGGGTGCCCGACCCCCTTCCGGGCAGGGGGGGAGGGGAGCACGGCCGCCCCTCCCCAATCCCTGGCGGAGCGGCCGCCTGGAAGTTGGGATAGAAGTTCGGGATAGAAAAAAAGTTCTGGTTGTCGGCACCGCTCCGTGGCAGCCGAGGCCGGCCGGGCGGGAGCGCAGGGAGGGGTGGTGGGGTGATTGCCAAGCCCGGGTTTAAGGCGGCTGCGGGCTGCGCGGGGCTAGGGGGTGTCCCTCGCGCTGGGCGCCCCCCGAGTGGGAGGCGGTGCGGGCGGACGCGCACAGGAAGGCTGCGCAGCACAGGCTCCCTCGGTCGGATACGGTGCGGGCGGGCTCAGGAGGGGCGGAGCCGGCGGCGGAGAGTGATTCGGGCGGGCGTAACTCCGAACTTTTGTTTGGTGTGTTGTGTGAGTTAGTTTCCGCCGCCGGGACAGAGGCGCCGGCCGGGCTGGGCCGGGCTCAGGGAAACGCCGCACGGTTGGAGTTGTTTTGCTAGTTACTGCGGCCGGGTCGCCTTCCCTGCAAAGGAGTGAGAAGCACCAGCGACAGCAGGACGAGCCGCGGCCCGGGGAACGGGGCATGCGGGGCTGGGAATCTGGGCTCTGAGTCGCCGAGCCCCGCCAGGGAAGCGCCGGGGGGGGGTTGGGTCCCGACGGAGCCATGGATCCTGGGCAGCCTCAACCGCAGCAGCAACCGCAGGCAACGCAATCCCCGGCCTCGCAGCAGCAGCCGTCGCAGCCCCCGGGCACGGTGTCGGGGACCCCGGCCGGCGCGGCGCAGCCCCCAGGCGCAGGGCCCCCTCCGGCGGGGCACCAGATCGTCCATGTGCGGGGCGACTCAGAGACCGATTTGGAGGCGCTGTTCAACGCTGTGATGAACCCCAAGGGCGCCAACGTGCCTCACACGCTGCCCATGCGACTTCGGAAGCTTCCCGACTCCTTCTTCAAGCCGCCCGAGCCCAAGGCCCACTCCCGCCAGGTGAGGGGGAGGGGGCGGCCGCGCCGCGGGCGGGCGGGAGGCGAGGGGCGGCCCGGCCGTGAGCTAGTTCTCTCTCTGCTGCCGCCAGCTTCTCTGAAGGAGGCGTAGGGGGGAGGGGGCATGTGAGGGAATCCGCCCTTCGTGAGCTTCAGCGGCGTGGGGGGGCACCCGGCCGGGGCTGCCGGGGTGCTCACTCCCTTTCTGTATCCCTTGCCTTGCGGGGCAGTCCGCCTTTCTCCGCCTGCCGCCATCCCACTCCCTCTTTATTTGTTCTTCCCCAGGGGCGGGGGCACCTCCTCCCGCGCTTCGGGGCGCTGAGGGGAGCCGGTAGCGCGGCGGGCGGCCCTTAGCCCCGGCCCGGTCTCCGGCGGGGCCTCGGACTCCACATCCGCTCCTTGGCGAGTCCCGCAGTCACTTTATCGGCCTTGTCGGGAAGGTGGCGGCGGCGAGGGGAGAGCCTCTGAAAACTTGTGTGAAAATGCTTGGCAGGCGGGGCGAATTTCGCTTTGAGTTCTGATCTTCCTGTGCCCTGAGGTTGTCCGTCTGCGGAGGGAGGTAATGAAGTTGTGCCAATCTCTCTCCCCGGCTCCGACAAACAATATGGATGTAGTTTTCCCACCATTTCATCACTGCTCTGAGTTGAGTGGGATTAATCCCTCGCCCCCCATACACGCACTGAAGAAGCTAAATTTCCGAGCCACTCCTCAGGTCTAGCGACGTCCAGGGTCCTCCGAGTTTCTGTCTGAACTCCGCGAGGGAGAGGCTTGAAGTCGCAAATCTCAGAGCCCGGACGCAGAGCTGGGGGCTGCCGAGGCCTCAGCAGGGCCGTCCCGAGCGGGATGCGGGAGAGGGCCGGTGTTCGGCTTCCGAGAGGTTTTGTTCGCTAAGCAGAGTGATTTTTGTGCCGTGACCCAAGTGTTGGTGCGAATATGACTGAAAGTTAACGTCTGGACTGCTGTTACTAACTTTTTTTTTGGAAGGTGGCTGTGCCTACTTCCAGTGTTTCATTAAGAAATGAACTTTGTTGCTAAGCTATAAAGTAGGATTTATTATCGGCTATTGTCACTTTATCTGTGTAGCCAGTAGGAGTGAAACTTGTTCTGTGTACTGGTACTCTTGTTGTTAAAGGTCTGTCAACATTTCCATTATTAAACTACTGTTTTGAAGAATTCATAACTTTGCTTCAGAAGTTCACTCCAGGCTGATCCTTGGCATGTACTCTCTCAGCCTAAGAGTTAATTCATCTACCAAACACTCGAAAAATCAGTCTGGCTTTCATATTGCAAGACTGAAAAGAAAATGGAAAGGGGTGGGCCTGAGTTGCTTCTGTAGTTTTCCTTGCTTCTGAGTCGCAGATCTTTAATAACATACTGAAATCCAGCGAGGAATAAGGTTATTACTTGTAATTTTTACTAAATCTTGAGGATCATATCGCAGTTCCATTGTGCACAGAGGTGAACTGGTATGCATTTCAGCTAGCACTTGGTGCTGTGTCTCAAATGCAGTCAAAATACAGTAACGGCAGTTAAATAGCTGTCACCTCCAAAATGCACTTAATGTGTGTGACGTTGACACAGGTTTTACTTTTAAGCTTATGCACCCATCTGGATGCATTCATGTGCAACCTGCGCTAGATTCTGTGGACCTGCTCTGGCAGGGGGGTTGGACTCGATGATCTCAGGAGGTCTCTTCCAACCTCTAACATCCTGTGATCTTGCTTGTGTGTATTGGTTACTCTTCATCTGTAATGTATATATAGTTGGTCCCTTGTACTAGTCAGTCATTCCTAAAATACAGCACTTCAAATCCAGCTAAAGCCAAAGAATCGTTTGCTTCACTGTGGATTGTCTTTTAAAATAAGACTGTTTTAATTTTCCTGTTTTGCTTAGTTGTGCCACAAAAACTAACAGGAAAGGTCTTTTCAAAGAAAAAGCAGAAAATGTCTTTACATTTCTGCAATTCTCCCTGTTTCCCAAGAATTGTCTCAAATTCAGCTGATTTGCAACTTGCATATTTTGTTTAAACACAAACATAAGATAATTAGTTTCCAATTTAATATAAGAAACTTCACAGGCGGTTGCATAAAGATGTAGTGTAGGTGTGGGGCTTAGGAACATGATTTAATGGTAGACTTGGCAGTGCTAGGTTGATGATTGGACTCAAAGATCTTAAAGGTTTTTTCCAACTGAAAGGATTCTGTGATTTTTGATTTTTATGAAACAGAATTCTCAATCTGAAGAGTATGTAAGTGTGTCCTCACGTGGTACAATAACTCATGTAGAAAGGTGTGGCAGGGGCTGATACATGCATCCTATTATAGGTGCCCAGGTTGTTCTGATGCATCTACAAAATTGATTAAGTGGTAAATACATTTTTTTAAAAAGCCAGTATTACTTTAATCCAGTTTTTCAGAACTGCCTTTTCTGTTTTGTGGATGTGTAATTATTGCTGGCAGGGGACTTTGTTATACTTAAAACTGGTAACTGATTTTGTGAATCATTTCTGATTGATTAAACAGTTTGCTGAAGCTTTGCTTTGGATAAAACATGGGAAGACTCTTCATAAGCTCCCAATACCCTTAAAAGTGCAGTTTGTGTGTGGGATAGGAAATTTTGTGTTCTGTCTTGTTATATGGGGTGTTTATATTTTTGTGGTTGAGTTTAGGGGTCTTCCACTGACGGAGCTCACTGCAAATGTCTGTTGGCATTTCTTTGTTGCTTTTCTCCTTGAGTAATTGTATAAACCCTCCGCAGAGGATTGTATGTGTGGTGTCCTTGCACCCCCATATTCCCATTTCAAAAGGAGAGTGGGAAATTAACTCCTCCAGCAGAAAGTGGGTGTGATTGTGAGGGGTGGGTGCAGTCCAGTAAGGAACCATATGCTGTATGAGGTCTGCTGACTGTGGCCATGTATTTTTCTTAATCTCTATCAAGGAGATGAACTTTAGTTTTCAAGATAAAGCTGAAGGTGCTTAGCACGTACTTACAGTCAATATTTTGTGAGTTACACAAGGGCTGTTGTGATGCTAATTAACCAACCTTGGAGGCTTTCTTGAACAACAACAACAACTGGAAAATAGTCAGAACTTTAGAATGATTTATGGATTTTTTTTCTCGAAAGGTTTATTTAAAGGGAAATGCCTTCTGACAGCTGCGTTTCTGCTGAAATACAAGAATCTTAAATGGTAACAATTTTACTCCTGGCAGGCCAGCACTGATGCAGGGACAGCAGGAGCCCTGACCCCACAGCATGTCCGAGCTCATTCTTCTCCAGCATCACTGCAGCTGGGAGCTGTTTCTCCAGGGACGCTTACACCCACCGGAGTAGTGACTGGACCCGGAGCTCCATCTTCACAGCATCTCCGTCAGTCTTCATTTGAGATCCCTGATGATGTACCTTTGCCCCCAGGTTGGGAGATGGCTAAAACGCCGTCTGGACAGAGATACTTCCTTAAGTAAGTAGAACTTTTTTTCAGTTAGCTGTGTCTCTGGTGATTTCTCTCTTGTTTTGGCTGTTGTCTTTTTCTTTTTTTTCCTTTCCTTTTTTTTTTTAACAGTCTTTGATTAGATTCCATTGTTTGAAATACAAATTTTTAAGTAGGAAATACAATGTTTCAAGTAGGAGATCTTACCACTTCAGTATTTCTTCCATATCAACTCTGCTACTTTTGAAAAGTGTATGAAACTCTGTGGTTATTTATGCTTTCTTAGTTCAAGAATGTTAACCATTGCTTTGTAGATATATAAAAAAAGTTCAGTTAAATGATTTTTAAACAGTGTGACTTTGAGCTTTGGTGAATTGTGCAGATCAAAATGCATTTTGCGCAGGTGTAAAAATGCAGAGTAACTTTAGAAACTATTGTAGTGATAATATATTAGGTCTTTTGGGTTTTTTTTGAATAAGGGTAATGGTGTGAAGCACTCAATTAAATCAGTTTTACCTGCTCTCGAGGAAATTAATATGTGTTTGATTGGGATATTTGTGTTGGTAACTCTTACCTCATCTGCCTTTCCTGCAGTGAAAGGGAAATTGCAGAATTTCTAACATTGTTTCTTGTTCCTACAGATGTATCTTTTTCACACAGCAAGTTGGTATCACCTTTTCTGTAGCTGAAGAGAGGTTACACATGCCAGCCATCTAACACCTAATCCATCAGGGAGCATTTTCTTTAACACTGCTGGTCTTCTAAGCCAGCAGGAGCTTGTCTGTCTTTCTGAAAGTTTGCCCACCAAGATACATAATTTGCCCTCAAATATTTTGACTATATTATGAACATTTTATTTGACTGCAAGTCTCTAAGTAACCCATTATATGTAATTTTCAAAAGGGCTGGGAGAGAGGAGGGGCAGCAGTGTGTGTTATTTATGTAAAACTTGTTTCAGCCAAGAGAAACATCTTTACTCCTACCTTTCTTGCTAAAACATTGCCATTAGTATGTGTGTTTGTTTGGAGTAATTGAGTATGTAGCTTCAAAAACAAATTTGCATTGTCATCAACAAAAATGGAACTTTCAGAGCTTCTTACAATTGCTTCTTGTTCTTGTAGTGATGGTGTTCCAATATAGATAAATTAGCATAGCTTCTTATGACCAAAAAGAGCTTATAGCAGTTATCTGACATTACTTGAGCCTGAAGATTACTTTTCGAAAGTGATTGTTCTGGAATGCAAAAATGAGCATTAGAAATAGATCTTGAAGATGTGGTCTTTTCTTTGGTGAAGTTTAACAAATTCTGAAATGCAAGTTCTTTAGTGGGCAGAAATAAGTAGTTACTTTTAAAAATTGTGTTAAGTTTATGCCATTTGAGAACTGTAGCTCATTGGACCTTGAGGAAAGCACAGACTGAATTTTGAAATGAAAAGCAAACTTTGTTTTGACTGTGCTAGTGAGAGCTCTTATAGAGCAGCTCGTGAGGCATAAAAAGTAGATACTTGGTTTTTAAGTTTTACTGCCACAAGTGTTTTTGATTATGCTATCAATTTTACAGAAAAGAGAACAGCTTAAGAGGTAATAGCTTTTAATAATTTATTTATTTGTTAATTATGCACATTCAGGTGAAAGCAGAGTGAAAGATTTGTTCTTGGAAAGCTTTTCATTATTACCACAAAAAGATCTTTACCTTTTTTTTTCTTTTTCCTGCGAGTTTTTTTTGTCCTTTCTTGGTGTCCTGGTATCCATTTCAAAGGGTCAGGTTTCAACACGAACAATAAAGGGCCTGAGACTGGAAAGTACACACAAGTCTGGCAAACTCATCTGCATGAGCAAGATCGTTTGTTCTCGAGCAGACATCCAAAGTAAATGATTGAAAGCGCTGCTAGCTGTGAAGGATGTGTCTTGAAGGGGAAAAAGAGTGGAAATAAACCAGGTTGTTAGGAAGAAAAATAAAGGCTGTACTTTTTGAACCTCCCCCTGCTGGGTCACATGCTGACCTTGGGAGATTTTAAACAGCTTAATGGGCAAAACTGTTTTCTTTTGGCTTTCCTTGGGTGATGCTGTGGTATGGGAGAGTCTAATGAGGACAGTTCCAAAGGCTCTGCTCACACTTAAGGAACATTAGTTGTTCTTAAAAGATTGTTTAATCCAAGCTACAGGTGAAATCCACCAACTTTACTGGGGGTCATGAAGATTTGTGAAAAAAAAATGCTTGGAGTACTAGAAAAATGTTTGTTTTGTATGTTTAAGAAATCAAAGAGATGTAAGAATTTTTTTTTTTAGTTACAAGTTTGCATTGTAGCAGCTTTTTTCAGTGTTGTGTAATCAGTTTTATCTCATCCCTACAACCTGCTCAAACTCACATCTTGCCTAGGTATAGCTTAATCATTTGCTTGGAGTGCCAGTAGTAAGATTCTTGATGCTAAATACATTTAACGTGGTTCTTTCTACCATATGCAGATTTTTGGTGTCTCTTCCAAGTATGCAGCTTTTTTGTCTTACTGGCTGCATTGCTTTTTTTATTTCCATTTGCTCTGTTCTGAAGCCACTTTGTGAATAGTCTGGTAATCAGGCTCTAGAAAGATTTTTGCAGAATAGGTAACAGTATTAAATTTTTTCCAGATGTCAGTCAACCTTATGGTTTTAGTTATCATAATATACTACAGTGTAAACAGAATAATATAAAATTAAGCACTGCACTTGATACAGTCTGGAATAGAGTCCTTTCCCCTAATCAATGGGTCAAGCACAACAAGCATAGTGCTTTGTGCAATGAAACAAAAGTAGTGTGTACAGGAGAGAAAATACTTGTCTGTCTATGTAGATATAGGCACAGAGTTATTTGGCCAGATATTTTATGTACACGTGTCCATACATACTAAAAGAGGTTGGAAGTAGTAGTGTAGGGTCTGAACCAGAACTGCTCTTGTAAATCAGTCTGCCATCCAGAAAAATAGACCCCTTTATGAATGCCAGCATATGATTTGCCAGAATTCCACTCATTAGTGTTCATGTCACTGTTAGGAGTGGGACTCATGAATATAATTTTCCGCTAGTGAACATGCAGGTGATTCTGGCCAGTGAGTTAAAAGATGCTTGTTATGCCACTGGCAAAACTAATGCTATTTCTTACTGAAACTGCTGCTTAAATAGAATGCATAAGTTTAGACTTGCCTGGTTAGTAAGTGGTCATGTCTGAGTCATCTCAGCATTGCTGTGCGGTACGCTTTAGCCCATTCTTAAACATGCAGTAAAAAACACTTGCTTGGTTTGTGTGGTGATGTCAACGGCATTGCTTTTTAACCACTTCCTGTTAGCCAGCTGCTGGTTGACATTTCAGTGAACTATGGAGAAAGATAGGGGATCACTCTCTAGGCAAAAGATAATTTGCCGTGGGAGCAGCAGACAACAACTTGCAGAAAGAAGGGAAAGGGAAAAAAAAAAGAGTTTAGCTTCATTTTAGAATTACTCTTTTATCAGTTTATCTTAGTGATATGCTTTTAATTCATACAGTGCTTGTGTAATACCTCTTCTCATTTTGTGGTATGAGGAAAAGTTAACTGATTGTCCAGCAAACAAGTCTTGTAATTATTTTTCCTACAGGAAGTAGTTCTTGCAAGCAGTTTATCAACAACTTCCTATTTTTTTTCTGCAAAGTGTTGAATGACTTCCTGAAGGAGGCCAAGGTGGTTTTCATTAGTGTCTGTGGGCGTGTTTGAGGTGTTTACCCATCTGGCAGAAACCTTAAAAATAGATTGCTGTTACACATTTCTTATGTGCTCTGTACAGAGGTATGGCTTTGGATGTTATGAAACCAAATTGTTTTAAGATAAGAGGGAATTTTGTTGCTATACTATTCTTCTTGTATGTCACACAAGAAAAAATAGCCAGCAACGCCATTTAATTTCTCTCACATCCCTTTTTTGCTCCTGACTAGAACCACCCACCACACTAGTATCATCTGCTCCCCTCCTCCTTGTCTCTCCTCACCCCACTAAAGCAATCTTTCTTTTTCTGGGCAGGAAGATGTTTATTGGAAAAACTGCTGCCACAGTTGCACTTTTTATGTGGAATACCTTAATTTGCTGGGAAAATGCGTATTTAGAATCCTAAGTTAATGTGAGTTCTTGTGCTTAGGGTTCTGTAGTTCAGGCTAGTTTGTCACTGGAAGAACTATATTGTTGGAAAACCAAAACTGCAGCCACTGTTTTGGTGGGTTTGTCATCTTCTTCATGTTTTTTAATACCAAAAGCCAGTTAAGATTTAACTTAGCTAAATTTTCTTTGTAATATATCAAATTCATTTATTGTTATTGATGGGTTTTGAATGTTTATGAAATTAAGCTTATGAAAATGTGAAGTTGAGCTACAGAAGAAAGAAAAGTGAATTCTGTGCAGGGAAAAATGGGTACTGTGAATTTCAGGACATAGGTGGAAGAAAGAAGGGTTACTTAAAACACTCTAAGTGAAATGTGCTATGGTGTGGTTTTGGCAACTTAAGACTTCTTTTGTCTTTGAAGATGGTCATAGTACTACTAAGCATATATCTGTCCTAGCTCTTGCTTGGAAGAGTCCTGCAAAAGAACAGTTATACAAACTATTTTGAATTTGTACTAGAGATTTTAATATCTTTAAAAGGATGGAGGAAGAATAAGGGCAAACCTGCCTTATTTGTGTTAACAGTGAGACCAGGCTGGGAGGAGGATGAAAGTACATCTTCAGCCCACTGAATTCAGAGAACTTGCAGCCAGCTTAGTGGGTGGGCATCAGTGAAAGCAATAGCACACAGTGTTTTTCTTGTGTTTAGTTTTGGTTTGCCAAAGTAAAATTGCAAATGACGATAACCCTGCATTCAATACCTTTCCATACAAGGTGATTTTGATAAGACTCTTCCAAAATGGATTTAAGAGATGTGTTTTCATGTAAACCAAAAACATGCCCTGTGGTTTTCACTAATATATTTTCCTTTTAGTTACAAGCATATTGGCATGTGCTGTCTTCAGAAAATAGAACTGGGGAAAAAGACAGGATCTGTGGCAGTTAGTTGTAAATTAATTAAATTCTCTCTGTAGATTGCATGTATTTATTTATTTAAATTTGGCTGTTGATCTGTACCTTTCTTCCTCCCACAGGTTTTTTCCTTTTAATATATCTCTCGTAAAAATAACCTTCGTGCTTTATAGTGTCTGATTTGGTGAAGTCTTTCCATAAACTCTTACAAAGCACTGGATGAAACCTCTACTGAGAACTTGTAATACTGTAGGAGAGCACGTGCCAGCTGTAGAAAATGTGTCTATAACTCCTGCAAATCTAAATAGAATCTGAACATACATGCAGTGGAGAGAGGAAGCAATGGTATTCTCAGCAAAGTAAGGTTGTATTAATGCATTGTTCATTAAGGAGGAAAAATAGAGTTGCTTCAAGTAGCAAAGATAAAAACCTTTCAACTTTCCTTATGAAACTGGTCAAAATTACCTCTGGTTTAGCTGCTGAAAGCACTGGTGCAGTTTTGGGTTTTATGCTTTAAATAGAATACAGTAGAATACACCAGGTTGGAAGAGACCTTCAAGATCACCCATCAACCAATCCAACCCACCTAAACAACTAAACCATGGCACCAAGCGCCCCATCAAGTCTCCTCCTGAGCACCTCCAATGAAGGCGACTCCACCACCTCCCCAGGCAGCCCATTCCAATGGGCAATCACTCTCTCTGTATAGAACTTCTTCCTAACATCCAGCCTAAACCTCCCCTGGCAAAGCCTGAGACTGTGTCCTCTTGTTCTGGTACTGGCTGCCTGGGAGAAGAGGCCAACCTCTGCCTGTCTACAACCTCCCTTCAGGTAGTTGTAGACAGCAATAAGGTCATCCTTGAGTCTCCTCCTCTCCAGGCTAAGCAATCCCAGCTCCCCTCAGCCTCTCTTCCTAGGGCTTGTCTTCCAAACGCCTCACCAACTTTGTTGCCTTTCTCTGGACACGTTCCAGAAAGTCAACACATCCTTCCTAAACTGAGGGGCCCAGAACTGGACACAGTATAATATGCCTAATACTGTTCTATATCCATGCTTTACTATCTCTTGAATCAAAATTGAGATACACTTTTATTGTACTGTGATCTGAAAATGTATTATGTTGAAAGCTATGATGTAATTGAGATATTTACTAACAAGTCTTTTATAATGAGAAATTTTAAAGTCTTCCCCTTCCCTGATAAGAGGCAGCTTCTGATACAGCTTTAATCAGAATTTCATGTTTTAAAAAAATTACTTCTGCAATTCTGCTTATTGAAGATTTTGTCAGGTTATATTTGGTTATAATCTCTGTGGGAGCAGTTACACTGCTATGGAACCACTTCTATTCTCTCAGGTCTTGACCTCTTCTAAAGACAAACAAGAATTGGATGTAAATCAAGATGAGTGTCTTCTGCACTCGTTTATCCTTCTGCATTTCTTCTGTATGTTGAAGATGGCAGGGAGTTGTAGTTGTGTCATTTTGTTTTTTGTTTTTCTTCTTCTGTAGTCATCTGGTTTGCAGTGTAGGGTAATCTGTAAATCATCAGTCACATCATGGAAATTTCTACTCAGTAGAAAGCAGTAGAATAATAAGAGGTTGTTAATTGGAAAGTTCCCATGAAAGTAGGACAGGCAAGACCCCACCATCTTTTAGCAAAAAATACTTCTAATTGGTAAATGCATTTCAAGTATCAGTAGCACCAGTGGGTAAAATCAGATCTACTTTCACAAGACTGATCTCATTCTCTGTTATCATTCTTCATCTGGAAAGGGAAAAAAATCAGTAGCTTTAAAACTTCAAATCTAAAACCTCCATTTATAGTTTGCTCAGTTTTCCTCTCCAATTGTGGCACAACAGCTGCAGCATTTTCAAAGCTAACCCAGAGCAACCAAAATGAGTTTTTCACTCAGTTGATCCATTTTTAGATTCTTGGGGAAAGCAGCTTATTAGCTCTGGGAATGCTGAAATATTGAACTGGGGGACCTAAATTTGGTCACATGTAAAATGATAGCAGAGTTCCAAATCTGCTGCCAAAGAAATACTTTCACACATCAGACAGTAAGCAGTTACTGGATGATGCCTAGGAGAGCAAGGTATTTTGGTTAAGACTGAGATACAAAATGAACTGTTGAAACTAGTTTTATATTAACTACGAGCAGCTTCTTTCAAGCTCTTGATTAAGACTAGACACTTCCCCCTCTGCAGTTAACCAAAGGGTGGTGGTGGGGGGAAAAGTGAGATAAACAGCTACAGAGAGCTGTCAGCCAAGACTAGAGATGTTTCTCTTTTCATGTGTGGCCAGACCACTGCATGTGTTTATCTTCATACCCGGGAACAAATTCAAATGATGTAATTAGATTTAGTTGAATCTTTTGAAACTGATAGCTACTCAGTTCTTCTATTAATTTCCTGATCTTATAGTTTTGTAAATTCCAATGTAACTGCATGTACAGTTTGTACAATCCAACCATATAGGCAGTGCAACTCCTTCATGGTGGAACTTGCTGTCTTTCACTATTTGTGTAAACATTGTTCCATCTTTTAAGGTGTGCAATTTTTTGCTTTCTTCCCCTATCCCCTTCTTCCCCTGCCACCCCACCAAACTGCACACGATTGTGCAAACTACAATATTTTAAGTTACTTAATTTCTTTATTTAAAATCTGAGGAAAATGTCACTTGGCTGAGTGCAGGAGATTTACAGGAAACTTGTGTCAGTAGCAGTTCTTCTCTGGCAGTTGCCCACAGGACTTGGTCAGGATACCACGTAGTTGACTCAAGAGAAAGATGGAACTGTCTGTGGGGGAAATTTGACAGCCTGGGAGTTAGCATAGTATGGAACAAAATTCTTGGGAGGAGTCTGTGCATAAGAGTGTTAACATATAGATGGCATATTATGGCAGGACATGGATGTAGTCTTTTGCAAACAGCTTGCTAAACCTCATTTTAAACCTCATGTAAGGCTATATTGGGAAATTTACTAGATAAGCTGTATTTTTTGTTAAGCATTTCAATAGGAATGTAGAGCATGGGGGAAATTTATCTTTATTATGAAAATGTTACCTAAAACCGGGAGTTTTTGGCGAAGAATAGAATATAGAATAGAATAAACCAGGTTGGAAGAGACCTTCAAGATCATCGCGTCCATCCTATCATCCAACACCACCTAATCAACTAAACCATGCAACCAAGCACCCTATTAAGTCTCCTCCTGAACACCTCCAATGAAGGTGACTCCACCACCTCCCTGGGCAGCCCATTCCAATGCCCAATCACTCTTCCTGTGAAGAACTTCTTCCTAACCTCCAGCCTAAACCTCCACTGGCGCAGCTTGAGACTGTGTCCTCTTGTTCTGGTGCTGGTTGCCTGGGAGAAGAGACCAACCTCTGCCTGTCTACAACCTCCCTTCAGGTGGTTGTAGACAGCAATAAGGTCACCCCTGAGTGTCCTCTTCTCCAGGCTAAGCAAGCCCAGCTCCCTCAGCCTCTCCTCACAGGGCTTGTGTTCCAAACCCCTCACCAACTTTGTTGCCCTTCTCTGGACATGTTCCAGCAAGTCAACATCTCTTCCAAACTGAGTGGCCCAGAACTGGACACAGTACTCAAGGTGTGGCCTAACCAGTGCAGTGTACAGGGGGAGAATCGCCTCCCTGCTCCTGCTGGCCACGCTGGAGTTTTATTTGGAGAACAAGAGTTTTTGAAAGGCGTGACTAAGCTGTGTTGCTGTTTCATGGCCTCTTGAAGTCTGTTTTCTGGGATTCGCTCTGCTAGTGTTTTACTTGGCTTTTAACTAAGTTACTTCAGGCTCTGTTTCAGGCAAGTATAGCTAGGTTTTCTAAATTGCTGGTTAAGTCAAACTAATAATATAATGCTGCCTTGTAAAGTACAACTTACCAGTACACTGCCTGTCGGTCATGCCAGTTGCTAAGGAAACAAAGCTGTCTTGAAAACAGTCTTGGACTTTGCTTTAATTTCCCTAATGAGGTTTTGCTGCGTCATAGTGAAAGCCTAAATCCCTTTGTTGGGTCCCTGACATGCTGTTTGGTGACTTAGATCAGCGTTAGTGGTCAATTTAGTTATTGATTATTATGTTGAGGTTATGAAGCATTTTTTTCCCTTTCCCCTGTTTTATAGGAAAGTCATGTAAAGGTCATTTACTGTTGCTAGTTTATCTCCAATGTGTTCTGATTTATGGAGAGCTTTCCTGGAAGTCTGTCTGCACTACATGAGTCCATTAAAACAGTCTTACTGTTTTAAAATGCCCTTTTTTCTGCTTACCTGTTGTAGCTAAAGTGCTTTAGTTACAAAAGTAAACTTTTTTCTTTCTCCAGCTGTGTTGTGAAATTAGACACATATGTATATATAATGTAATAAAACTTCTGAAAGCAAAGAAGCGTAGGTTATAGATGCAAATCAAGTTATTTATGTAAAGGAAAGAAAAGCAACTAAGTTTTTTTCAATTTTCTTCTTCTTGTTTTTCCTATTTCAAAAGCTTGGTTTGCAGGTCCTCTGCAATTATTTTTGTTCCAACACTGACATAAGCTCTTCAGAATAGTGAGAAAGAGACTAAAAGGGAAATTTCTTTCCATATCTACTAACTGTGTGGATTGAGTAGGTTTTTGTAATTTACAAAGCCTTTGCCATTGTCAGAGTAACCAGATTTGCAAGTTAATATGAAATAAGATATACTTCAAAAGGTGTAATCTGATGCAGACAAGCCTACGAAAAAGGAAAGGTGTAAGGATTTGGAAGTGTATTCTATGTATGTATTTGAAAAACACGTTTGTAGAAAAAAGGTAATGCTGTGCTTTAACTGGAGTTTAGGTGTCCCCTGACTTCTGTGCTGGCCTTCGAGCCTGGATGAATTATTTCTCTGAAAAGTTGTATGTACTTCCAGTTTTCAGTGAAAACAGTTAATAGCACACTGCATGCTTACACGACAACGTAAATGATCTTTGAGGTCTCTTCCAACCTTATTGATTCTATGATTCTGTGCTATGGCATGAACCTGACTAAGCTAAAACTGCTAAGGTTCTAGATTATGGATGGATAGATTTTAATTTTTTTTTTTTTGAGAGAGAGCTTTTTATTTACACTGCTGTTGACAAAATATACCTATGTTATCAAGTGTAGCGATGGGTTTCATTCTCTTATTCTTTGCCCCTGCCACAATGTGTATACACTTAACTTCCCTCTCTGTGTGTCACTTAAACTCTTCTCTCCAGTGAGTGTAAAATTGGACTAAAGTAAACACTCTGTTTCACAACTGATCTTTCATGTTTCCACTTTTTACAGGAATCTTGTTCTGAAACTATTCTAAAGCAGACTTAGAAGGTTGGGACTAAATAATTACTAGGCAACAGAGGACAGGAACTTTCAGATTTGTAGCATTAGAAGAATGATTATAATCTGTGTACTTACGGGGAGGGAGGATTGTTTTAGTACCTTTTTTTTTTCCTTCCCCAAATGGCTAGTAACTGGGGAAAAATACCTATTGGATATTTCACAATATCCTGATAATTGGTCACTGACTAGGCATAAGGAAGACACAATGTGAACGGGCCTTAGCACAAACAGTTAAGAATAAACATTTTAGCGTCTCTATTAATGAGGTCAAAGGAAATCTTATTATAGTCTTTTAAAAAACAGTCTACAGCTCAATTGTGCCCATTTTTTATTTTTCTGTTAGATAGGTCTCGACATGATCAGCCTTGTATTATAGAGATCTGTTGAGGAACTTGGACAGTTCATTGTTTTCTTAATGAATTAGATGTTATTTGTACATGGTCATGTCTCAGGAAAAATGAACCTTAATTCAGTTTCATAGTTGTGGTACCATTTTTCAACTTCTGGTTTTAAGGTTGCATTGAAAGAGGGAAGAGGGGAGCAGGAAGGGGACGTTTTTGTTTTCTCCTCTGGTGCAAATATTGTGTGGCTTTTGCTCAGGGCTCGAATTTGAATTCTGTTTATGCTGTGATAGTGAGCAGCAACTCTGAGATTGCATGTGAACTTCAATTAATTCCTCCGCTCTGCAATCCTGCTGGAGTAGGAGTGTAGACCCTGGTCTGTGCCAAGCTTTGCCCTTTTAAAATGGCCTGAAATGCTTGCTCTGTGAAACTGAAGGGGAGAGTTTAAGTGCCTTCCAGGCCAAGGTAACTGCTAACTTACCATATAGTTTTGAGAGCTACCATGCAGTGAAAATTGCTACTTTCTGTAATGGATACATTTTATGTAAAAAAATTATGGGAGGAAATCTTTTATCTTCGTAAGATGCCATTGAACCTTTCTTTTGTACATGCAGAACAAATTCACTTGTATAGAATTAATTTGAAATACAGGGGATTCTGGTGCTGATGCTTCTTGCTTTGCCAGGATCTGCACATAATTTGCCTATAACTTTTGTAAAGTTCTTTATAAGAAAGATATAAGGAAACACAAAATTTTGCTGGTACATGATGCTTTTACTTCATAACTAGCTGAAATAACTATCCTCTATCCAGTTTTTACAGATTTGATCATTACTGCCATTACCTGCAGTTGTGATATGAAGTTAGGAAACCATAGAATGCTTCAGTTACGTGCCCACTGTTGATTAAAATATTGTACCCCCACCTATCATACGTAGGTAGATATGCATCTACTTTGTCTCTCTTCATTTAGTCTGTTTTACAAGCTGCAGAAAAATAGGATAAGAATGTCATAAGCAACTGCTTTATCAAAGTGATGAGTGCAAAAGGTAAAAAGTTTATTAAATGAAGATATACAGACTGCAGTGCAGTAGCAACTGATGCTGTTGGATTGTGCTTCATGAAACAGCCCTCATTTTCATTTCACTAGGACTAGTAGCATTTCATTTAGGTTAGTATAGTACTTGCATACTGTTTGAGTCAGTATTTGTGCTAAAGAAAAAGCATTTAGTTTTCAAAGCTGTTAGTTGTTTACCTCCTGCCCAGCATTTAGAGCAATTGAAAGTTTCCTAGCTGTTACCCACTTGCGGTTCCTACAGAATCAATATTGGCTATAGCTTGCCATAGCAAGGCTGAACTTCAGAATCAGATTATAATGTTGTGTTGTATTACATAAAAAAGATTTCTATGTGAAATATCAAGGTATACTCACAGTGATTAGGTGAAGGGAAAAAATCAGAAGATGATGTGTGGTTGAAGTGGAGATGAAAAATGGAATAGTAGCAGTAGGGAAACAGTAGAAGTAGTTCTCCCCAAGTCTTCACCTGCTGTTCTTGACAAGATGTTCAGTTTTATGATTCTGTGTTCAGTTTTAAAACCTAGCAAATGCTGGGCCCTGGCAGCTTTGTTCTTGTAAGAGAGCTTCTTTGTAGCATCTCTTTAAAGTGTCAGTATGATTCAAACCAAGTGTCTGTCGAGATCAGTTTCTTGTTGCCAGTAGTAGTGATGAACAAATGTCTCGACAATACTAAGAACAGGGCAAACATATGTGATACTCTCTGAGAACATTCACAGATTTCAACTGTCCTCCAAGATTGTTACTGTCTCTTCTCGAGGCCGTAGAAACCTTCAGCATCTGCTGCATGCTCTGGCGAGGAGCCTAACTGGTTGTCTATCACTGCACGAAGAAACGCCTTCATTCTGTTTTAAGCTTGGCTCCCGTCAGCTTCATTCAGCGGTGCCCAGTTCTTATTTTGGAAGTGACAATGAATGGTTGATGCATATTGGTTCTGCTCAAGATTGGTATCTTTTCTTCTGGAAATTATCTCTTTGAAACTTGGAGACTCCCAACCTGCTGGGTGTTCCTGGGATAGAAGTCTTTTTCAGTGATCCTTGCAGGACCCTTTTCCAATTTTTATTATTTTTCAGACAAAAGGTTAGGAATGTTAAATAAAATCCACTATTTGGAACCTTTCATCTGAAAAAAATAGAATTAAATGTACTCCTCCTACTGCTGATCCTTTCACTCTATATACTTCCCCCTCCTCTCCCCCCCAGTTCTTTGCAGTTAGTAGTTGACCAAGAGTAAATTTGTGTCATTGGAAAACTTTGTGATGCTGCTGCTCTTTTTCTTATAGAGATCCTAGTATACAGGCCTCTGTGGCAGTTGACTGATGCAAGATTTGTGATTTGGTATTTATTTTTTTAATATGGGGATGGGGATGTTTGTTTTTGTTTTTTGTTTGGTTTGGGTTGTTTTTTTTTCTTACTGATTTTGTACTCCTAACTGTCCATGTCCTATTAGGACCTTACCTTAACCTGCAAGTGCTTTAAAAAAAACCAAAACACACAAAACCCAGCCAACAAACAGCAACACTTGCTCTTCCTAATCAGGTTCTCTAGTTACAGGTTTCTGGAACTTAATACCTGCTATGATTGCTGTGTCTCCAGAAGCTGAATTTTCCCTATGATCCTTGGTATGCAAATACCGCTGTTAGGCATTCACCTTGAAAAGGAGCATCATCTGTACTTCCTTCCAACTTATATCTGGTCCAACAAAATGGAAGTATGCTGGTGTGACAAAATGATGTCATATGTGTCACTTAAAAAAAATAATCAAAATGAGATTAATTTCCACAATAAAATATCTTGTGGCTGATACTACACAAATAATTTTTATGTACTATACAATATAGGTTTTCATTGAAGAATGTGTTATTAGAGAAGTAAGCAATAGCAGGGTACTGGGGAGACAAGTTGTGTTTCTTCATATCCTCAGTTCCATCAGTGCTGAATGAATGTTGATCTCAACCTTGATTTGGAAGTGTCATTTCATATTCTACTTCTAAGCTTGGTTACACAATAGCTTCTGTCAAATGCCATGCCTCACCTAGGATCTCAGCATGTGTTACACCATATTTTTCTGTATCAGGTAGTGTGTCTGTATTACGAGTTCCAAGTTTTTCAGCCAGCTGTAACTGATTTTGTGATATTGAGTATATTGTTTCAAATGTGGCAGTCAATAAATAGTCCGGTAATAGTGGACAGTTGTCTGACTCTTGAGTGGTTCAGATGGAACCACCTTCTTGCAGCAGTGAAGACTGATTAATTCTGTATACAAGCTTCAGGATGCTAGGACCTTAAGTTAATTGGAAGATTTGAAGAGCTGTGAATTACCAGGTGATCTAGACATGGGCTGGTTTGTTTTCTTCAAAGTTCACAAACACAGCTGTTAGCATGCATCTTCATTAATATCTAGCCAACCTAGCATTTAGTGAAACCTGGGCAGTCATCCTTCTGGTGAAAGAAGCAGAAGTGTTGCTTAAGCTAAATCAGGTCAGAAGTGACTGTTTTGCCAGCTCTGGAAAACTGCAAGGATGGAGGTGCAAACTCCCTTCCTTCTGTTCATATGCTCCTTCAGAAAACAGTTCTCTGCAGCAAAGTATCTAGTGTAGCTTCTGATGCACAGCTCACACATACTGACTTTATTAATGGGTGGTATTTTCCCTACTTGCAAGGAAAAAAAAAAAAAAGAAAAGAAAAAAAACCCCAAACCAATCAATCAAACAAGATGTCATGCTTCAGGTATGATTTTCTTTAGGATTAATAAATAAATAAGAGCAGTTAAGAAAATTGCTCAGTCTGTTTCAAGATAGTCATGCATGGTGACATCCAGCAGCACGTCTTGCTCTAAATGAGTTGTCTGAATGGCTGTGCTCTACTCTACAGTCTTGTATGTGTTCATTAATTATACAGGACTTGCCTTCCTGGAATGCCTGGTTGACACACAGATCAGTTTTCTAGGTTATTGCTTACTGTTGTGATCATGTTTATGCAATTCCTTTTAACTTGCTTGAAGCTCTGACCGGTTGCTGGATGTGCATTACAGTAATCACGTTTCATCTACCACATGAATAGCTTCTTAAATGATCTATATGCTGTGTGTTAAGTCAGAATAGCAGGGAATCCTATTCAAAATAGGAGAAATTGCTGCTTGTCTATGAAAACCATTCTTCATATTTGTACTCTTTTGTAATTATGGGTTTCCAAACAAGAGAGATTGAACAGAGAAGACAGAGCTGGATGGAACAGAGAAGAACATAGTTCCCTAGGGAAAGTGCCTCTTATATTTAATGTAATTTGGGGAGGAGGTGGGGGGGGGAATTCTTGCAACCATTTTTTAATGTCTTTTACCTGTAGCTTACTCAAGTAATATTTTGATCAATCCTGTAAATATATTTACAGGAGAAATATATAAGTAGTTTTAAAAAGCTTTATTGAAATGGTCCTTTTAAATTCTGGCTCAAGTCTCAGAGGAGTATTCTTCTGCTGCTAATTGCATAAGAAAGATAATTGTGAATTCCAAGGATATGCCAATAATAAGGCATAACATTATTTCTCATCCCCTTTGAATACACATTGTATTATGAGCCTCCACAAAAGAGGTCACTTTGTTTTTTTCTGTTAATATCTACCTACTCATAGCACCTGGGGCAATGCTCAAAAAAACCACTATTCTTAATCTAAATTTCAGAGAGCTGATTGACTGCAGTCCTCAGGAAAATTAGCTTTAAAGGTCTACAAAATTTACTCTTAAAATTGTGTTTGAGATACTGGTTATAAAACTCTCAAACTAAACAAACAGGAAAACCCACTTGTTTGAGCTTCTGTTCAGTAAGTGATCAGCATCTTCTGTTATGGAATTTGCGAATTGCATTTCTGTACTGTGTATTTATAGAAACACCATTTTCATTTAATGGAATAATCTGAAGCAAGGTGTAAGGTCATCTGTTTCAGTGTGTTTAACAAGGTATCACTTTTCTGCTAGGAATATATGGTGCATCAGTGGGGGAGAGTGGAAATAGTAGATAAGTTGTAGCAAATTATTGGTTTGGGGGTTTTGGGGGTGCAGTGTTTGGTGGGTTTTGTTTGTTTCTTTTTTAGTAAATAAACCTACACATTAATATGCAGTTTAATATGACCTTCAAAACCAGTAAATAAAATAGTGTTAAAAAACAGTTCTTGATGAGCATATAGAAGAAAAAAAATAACAGAAAAGCATTGGTTGCCTGGCTTGTAAACTGCAGTTGAAGAAGTTTTATTGCAGACATTTGTGTGGAGCTACCACTTTGCTGTTGCACAGAAACTGAGCGAGGGTGACATAATGGTTCTTCCAATCACAGCAATACACATCATAGTTACTTAGGACTGTCAATTAAGAAAGAACCCAAACAAGCCACAAACAAACAAACACCACCACTCCACCTCCCAAACAAAGAACCAAAAACAAATAAAAACCCCAAAGTGTTAATTCTGGGTAAGTGTAATATGTGACTATGGGCCAATAGGATTCTGTATCTGATACTCCATGATCTGAGCTTGGTTTTATTCTAACAATATGTGTAAACTTGGCTTTGCTGCAGTTACAAATTCAGTATGTGAACTAATTCAGCTGAGGTCAGCAAGATGTATGTGGTGGTTTGTGGTTGGATTTAATTTTTTTTAATTGGCTTGAGCTTTTGGGTTTTGGGGTTTTTTAAATTAAACTATCTTGGGCATTGAGCTGAGCTGTTAACCAGTATGATGTGTTATGACGTGGATAATCCTAATGAAGCTGTTATGAAACCCAATTTTGTTGCCTTTGTAGAGTACTTTTTTTCCCCCCTTGTAATTTATCAGAGGAAAGAAAAAAAATCCAACCAAACTGGAAAACTGAAATACTGTGGGTTTGGGAAGAGTGTTGGGAGGAAGACCGCTTGGATTTTTGTCACTGCCTATAAG
>CM037631.1:17649041-17717907 GCA_015227895.2 Colaptes auratus
CCCTCCTCAGCTTTGTTGCCCTTCTCTGGACATGCTCCAGCAACTAATTTCTTTCTTATGATAGCTAGAGTACTAGGGTTCCAGGAGTGTCATCTGTATATGATGAACACATTAAAAACATTTGTTCAGACTTATACAAAAACAGAGGTTCTCTTGTACCAATCAGCCTGGTTATTCTAAAAGACCTCTCTTCTCAGCCTATCATCCTAAAAGATGCGCTGGGTGTTTTGGTTTTGTTTTTTTCAAACTTCCCATAAACCATAATCATCATTACCAGAAAACAAAACCCCACACACCCCAAAAAAAAACCAAACCAACCCTTCCATTCTCCCAACACTGCTTCAGGAGAGTGTTCCCGACAACAAGATGGAGATGCTATTCCAAAACTAAAAGCTCCCAGAAGTAGTACTCTGGTAATCTATTCAGCCTCTCCCAGCCCTTGGTTTCACAATGAGAACTCCAGTGTCTCTGTTGACTTTAACTTTACTGATCTTGTGGGGGGAAGAAGAAATCAGGCCTGTCAAGTAGATGCATCCCAGTTATGCCCAAGCTATAACCAAGCTGTGTGGTGCAGCAGACATGCTGGAGGGAGGGGATGCCATCCAGAGGGACCTTGACAGGTGGATAGAGGAGGGCACAAGCCAACCTCATGAGATTCAGCAAGACTAAGTGCAGGGTCCTGCATCTGGGTCGAGGCAATCTCAGGCACAAATCCAGGCTGGGCAGTGACTGGCTGGAGAGCAGCCCTGAGGAGAGAGACTTCAGGGTTGCTGGTGGACGAGAAGCTCAACAGGAGCTCTCAGTGCGCACTTGCAGCCCGGAAAGCCAATCAGATCCTGGGCTGCATCAGAAGTGTGGCCAGCAGGTCAAGGGAGGTGATTCTCCCCCTCTACTCAGCTCTGGTGAGACCCACCTGGAGTACTGCCTCCAGTTCTGGAGCCCCTATTACAAGAGGGATATGGACATACTGGAACGTGTCCAGAGAAGGGGCCACGAGGATGATCAGAGGGCTAGAGCACCTCTCCTGTGAGGACAGACTGAAGGAGTTGGGGCTGTTCAGTCTGGAGAAGAGAAGACTCTGAGGTGACCTCATGGCCTTCCAGTATCTGAAGGGGGCCTACAGGAGGCTGGGGAGGGACTTCTCAGGCTAATTTAGTGATAGGACTAGGGGGAATGGAGTGATGAGCTGGAGTGGGGAGATTCAGGCTGGATGTGAGGAGGAAGTTCTTCCCCATGAGAGTGGTGAAGGTTGGAATGGGTTATCCAGGAGGGTGGTTGAGGCTCCATCCTGGAAGTGTTTAAGCCCAGGCTGGCTGAGGCTCTGGCCAGCCTGATCTAGTGCAGGGTGTCCCTGCCCATGGCAGGGGGGTTGGAACTAGATGATCTTGTGGTCCCTTTCAACCCTGACTGATACTATGCATTTTTTTATAAAATAAAGTTCTCTTTGGTCTTGCTTTCATGTGGGAAGGAAAGAGGCCTTCCCATTGTGCTTTAATGGCAGTATTTTTTTGGTGTGTAATTCATCTGCCATTTCTGTTCCGACTCTGTGTCATGTCAGGATGGCCCTACATGGCGTCTGTAAGGCTCAAAACTTAGTGTGACAAGGATATATATGATGGTTGAATGACCTACATCACATTGTGAAGAATGGTAGCCTTTAACCCAATCTAGTTTGGTATAAGTGAGAGGATCTGTTTTGTCATTCTGTGTGTTGTTTAGATTAATGCTTCTAGAATTTCACATGAATAGGAAAAGCAATTTTATATATTCCTGTCTAAGTTGAGAATAAGTTTATTAGGAAGAAGAGAGAGATTCTTCCAATTATACCTGAAGTATTTTACTACCACTTCTGACTTTTTCACCAACTTACACCTTTAACTGTCTTCAGAAGCTTTAGAACATGTACTCTTAAATTTGAGACTGTTGCATTGATTTCACAGGAATAGCACCTGAGCACACATTTGATACTCTGAACATCAGTGTAGCTACAAGTTGTGCTGTTGAGGTTTGCAATTTAGAAAGTTTCTAGTATCTGAGGATAATACTTGCCTTGTGTGTATCTGTTTGAATTTCATTTTAAAATGTTTATTGTTTTGGTTCCTTAGCCATGAATCAGCGAATCAGCCAAAGCGCTCCAGTGAAGCAGCCACCCCCTCTGGCTCCTCAGAGTCCCCAAGGTGGTGTGATGGGTGGGAGTAGCTCCAATCAGCAGCAACAGATGAGGCTTCAGCAGCTACAGATGGAGAAGGAAAGGCTGAGACTGAAGCATCAAGAACTGCTTCGGCAGGTGAGGCCACAGGTTAGACACCTACTTCCACTATTTCTTTTGTATGTTGTGTTGTGGTTTTGTTTTGGCTAAGTTGTTGTTTCAGTGAGTTTTAAAGACTCGTGACTGTACCAAAAGCATTGAGATCTAGAAAGGTCTGAATTTGTTCTGTTAGTGATAATAGGTTGGTAGTAAAAACATCTAACTTACCAGACTGAAGGATTTTGCTTTCCTCCCTTATTTTTCTCTGTAAACAAACTCTCCAAGAGCAGGCTTCTTTAATCGTAGGATGACGTCATGGAACGTTGATCTGATTGGATATTCCTTAAGGATATATTTCATAGTTGTTGAGTTCTGAGTCGTGCAAAAAGGCAAGAAGTTGTTTTCCACAGCTGCTTTAGTTCTCCCTTTTAAATGGAGGAAGGTTTTTTCACTTTAGAACCTGTCACAGTCTGTAGGATTTCAAAGTACGTTGAAAAATTTATGTAAGATGCATCAAGGAGATACCTTGTTGTTAAAATCTTATCTGTTAAACAGTGGAGTGGAGCACAATGGATCATTCATACTGTGTTTTGAACCTGTGTTTTTCTTATGCTGAAGAATTTCAAACTTCATCATTAGGCTGCAAGCTGATTCCTTTCAGCATTTTTCTGCTGTATGAATATAGCTGTAGCAAATGTTGAAGCGTAGGATGGACATTGAAATCTCTGGATTCTCAGTTCGGGCTTGACTTCCTTTTGACTGTAAGCCTCCTGCTTCAATTTTCCTTCTAAAATGTTTTAAAAGTTACTGCCATCTGTGCTAGATACTTAGAATATTCTTTGATTTTTTGACACTGCCAGAGAAAGTACTAATCTTTTCTCTGAGGAAAACCTTCTAAAATCTTACCTTGTTCCCTTTTCACTTTGGGTGATGGGCCTTAATCAGGAGAGGATAATACCTTCATGTCCTCAAAACAGCTTTTCTCTTTCTCATCACCTGCAGTATTCTGTCCTGGAATCTGACTCTGGTTATCCCCTTTGTAGTCAAGGCCTGTTTTGTAGGAATCTTCAGCATCTCTTGGTGTAAGATGGGTCATCTTACAGCCATTACTTTTATAGTTCTCTAGGTAAGAATACATTGCAAAGGTGGCATCAGGACTTTCTCTGCTTAAGCATCTGGGCTTCTGCTGTTCTTGCTTTGCAATTAATCCCCCAACAAACATTTTTACCCTGTGCTAGCATGCTTCTAGGTAGGCCTTCTAATTGTATTCTTGCCTCAGTTGTCATTGAGAGCCTGACTAACTTTGGACCAGGCGACAGCCAGTTCCCCTCTCGTTGTTCTCCCTGGTCCTTGAGCTTATCTGTCAAACTCGCACCCTTGGTAAATCTGTGAGTTTTGTTTCACTGTGTCGTGATGTTCATAGTTTCTTAACTCCCTTATCCTGTCTCATCTGGCCTGTCTTGGGGGCTTAATACTGCAAGGTGGTGTTTATAAGACAGCCTGCATAGGCAAACCATGCAGCTAAAGTAATTTTTATCCATCTTATTTTTACTCTTAGGCATTGCGGAATATCAATCCCAGCACAGCAAATTCTCCAAAACATCAGGTAGGCTCTTAACTGATGTTTCAGCATAACTAGAAAAATGAAAGCATTACATTAGGCTAGCAGGGGACCTTTTTGCTACCTGAAAGCATTCAAAAAATTAAAAAAGAAAAAGAAAAAGGAAAAAAGAAAAAGCAAAACCCCAATCTCCTCCATTCACATTTTTGAACTACTTCCCTGGTCACGACCCAAACGTTTTTAAGAGTGCTGCATTTCTCCAGCTTTATATCAGCATTTAAAAGCAAATGAGGAATTCATTGCACATTTTTCCTGCTTTGAAAAACAACCTTCTTATTTAGCATTCTTGAGGATACTGCTGTTCCAGTCCTGATGTCATCAAGATGTGTATTTAAAGCAAACCTCCCATTATATCTAAGGTAGTAGTTTGTGACTTCTAAGTACAGTTCGTATGAATGTTCTTATCACTTTGTTTAAACAGGTACAATCTTAAAGAAGGATATCTGTAATATGTTAAGAAAAAAGTCACTTGAAATACTTCTGATTTTTTTAAGCATGTACAGTGTAACAGAATTATTTAATAGATTAGACTAACGAAATAATTGCTGTGGGGATGTAATATGTGATGGTTATTATTAACAGGATCCTGCACAGGTACATTTTCTGCATAGAAATCAACAATTCTGAAAAGCCTCCCAGGTTCAGACCAAAACAAAATTGGTCAAAATGAGAACCATATGAACAGTTTAATGCAGACTTCTTTTAGGCTTTTAAGAAGTTGAATGTGGAAGAATCTCTGACAGGATGGATTTATGGATATATTCAGACAGCTTCTTGCTTGCTGTTGCTAAGAGTATTCTTAGTCTATGGGTTCTTAGGACAATATTTACATTGGCTTATACTGTTTTCTAAGGAAAAACACTACAGGCACTAGGCAATAAAAATAATGAAGTATCCTGTGTCTGCAAGCCATGAATATTAATGTTGCTTTGTTTTCTGAAGAGTACTGCAAAATTTGTATGTTACTAGCTCCCCTGGGAAGGTCTTGTTCAATACTGGAACCCCAGACCTTAGTACTGCCAGCCTGAAAAAAAACACCACTTTCTTGTTTGGCAATATCTGTGCAGCTCAAAAACTGAACCATTTAAATTGAGGTGAATGAATCATTTGATTCATTTACCAAACATAAAGCACATAATGATCATGTTGATCAATATTGAATCCTATTATGAAGGAGAAAAAGATTCTTTTCAATTTTCTGGTAAACAAGGGAATAAGCAGAGAAGCACACACCTCTACCCTAGTTGGAACCACCTTATCTTCTGTCATGATTAGGTCATTCAGAAGGGACTTTTTTCTTCCTGAATGCCAAAAGTGTATTCTGTGTACTCTTGTATGCCTGAAGCTCTGTTGCATGATTGCTCACTCTTCCACAGTAACTTCTTCCTGCTGCCAACTCAGGGATATGCAGCAAATGGAGAACTTTGTATCAGTTTTCGACCTAATAAGACTGGTTTTTGAAACTTCTTTAATTTCTAGCTTACAGCACAAAATAGCTGCAAAACCTCCAAGGGACCTTATTCATAGTTCATACCCATTTATGTAGTGGTCACTGCTTTGTTTGGGATGGGAACTAATGAGAGGATTTATGCAACAATCAGGATTCCAGTTAGATTTAAACTGGCTTCCTACCACATCACTGTACACTCTGCCTGCCTGGGATCAGTTTTATTAGAGCCTGCATTTGCTGGTGAGCCAAGCTGCATTTGAATGATCTGTTGGATAGAAAAGCATGCAATTGTGTCAAAAGTTCTACAGCACTAGGCTATTCGTGTTGTATCATCTAAATGTATTTCTTGTGTTTTCACATAGCACTTCAGTAATGCAGTGAGCACATGGAAGAAGGTGCTGAGAGAAATCCTTCTGGAAATTGTAATCTAGACACTTCTTGAGGCCTTGTCCTATAGTGGCAAATATTGTTAGCCTTCTCCAAAGATAACTTATTGGGTCCCAGTCTGTACATCCTATCAGTTCATAGTCAGCCTAGTGAGTCTGTAAAAAAATCTGCAGAAAGAACAAACATTTCCTCAGTCAACTTTTTCTTTTTGACAGATCTTTTCTTTCCAAATAAAATTAATGAAGTTTAGAGGAATTAACCTGCTTCATGATGATAAAGCTGTGCTTGGGGGAAGAGTAGTAACTTCCTTTGCTAAAATGTAGGTGTTCTTTTAAGGAATGCTGAAAATAAAATCATAGTTTGCCCAGTGCTCTTAATTCTGGGAAGATCAACTCCAGTCTAGAGAGAGATTGTTAAGAAGTTATATGATGCCAGCCTTCTTGAAGCTTGCCTCTAATGAAGTCTCTCTTCTGTATGGATTAACAAAACATGAGAACTGTTCTTTAACTTTTAACAGGATCTCTGAGCTTTCCCCCTTCAGGTTGGAAAGGGCTGGTGGAAGTCATCTAGTCCAACATCCTGCATCCAGCCCAAACTCCTCTTCCTTCTTGACTTTTTTGGTGCGTGCAACCTGGATAAGATGCCACAGTCACACTGGTGGCTTTGGTCTGGTTGCTTTGGTACTAAACGAACATGGTGGCCTTAGTTTTTGTCTCTCTGCCATGATATTGTAGTATTCTGTGCAGATACTAATACTCAAAGTGTATGGGTAGAGGCCTTAGCACTTATGTACCTCTTGGAAGGCTTAAACAGTTGCACAGCTTCATCTTTTGTAGCAAGTACTGTAAAAGACTCTCCTTGTTTGAATAAGGATGTATTTATTATCATTCTAAAAATGTCCAAGTCAAAGGTATTTGAAGCAAAAATTATAACTTCCATATTTATTGTGTAAACAAGAGTTGTTAATACATTAAGGGAAGTTGAAAAACAGCAAGCATCTGTCCAGTTACTTGCACTCACAATTATGAATTATCTGTGAGCACCTTAATGATGCCTACCTGTCTTAAGAGCCGGAGTGACTGACTTTTTCTACACCTCAAGTAGCTCTTCTTCCATTTCCATGCAATTAGCATCTGATTGTCAGCATCTCTCCTAAATGCAGCTTTTGCATAAATTATAAAATGGGCTAGATGTTAGGTAACAGATTTCTTGCCTTCTAGTATAGGATGGAAAGAGACAGGGAAATAACACTGAGGTACTGCTGGCATTATTCCTGGATGTTGTGCAGACTACTGGCATGTACAAAGACAGGAGGCTCTCTTATTTGTCTGCTGTGAGTATTAGGGTCTTTTCTAGTAAGATCAGCATACTACACAGATGTTTTATGTGATAGGTTCCTCTGCATATGCTTGCTCATTCCATATCTTCTGCTTGTTTCTAGCACTAAATAGAGATCTCTATCTAAGGACCAGACACAGCCCTGCTTCCTTACTACTCTTCTCAGTTGTGCTTACCATAGATCTGTTGTCTCTGTGCTGCTTTCTTGGCAGTTCAGCATACCTGCAATGTGCACTCTGTTCATTGTCTCCAATATTTTGTCCTTTATATTTTATGATGAACTTCTTATATTTTCTGGTCCTTCCCAGACTTAGTTTGTATCAACTTTTCAGTGACATCCTGGAAATTCCCCTACTTAGTGAAGAATCTGCAAAGACAGGTGGCCAGTCTGTCACTGTTTGCCGAATCACTTGGGTTTGTTTTTTCAGATTTGCTCTTCTTGCATAAAATACAAGCACTTACAGTACTGAAATGTTACTGAGTTTGAAATGGTACATCAGTTTCCTACAGTTCTTCGGGTTTCTTTAAGAAGTTCACGATAGTTGTTGCTTGACACCTTTTGTCAGCTTGGTTGTGAAGATTTCCAGTGTTCTTGGAAAGTATTCATTTGTTAGGACACTTACTGCTGTTTTTCAGTGAAAGATTTGCTCAGTCACGTTGCAAAGCTGTGCTATTGTCAGATTTGTGGCCATTCTTTAGAAAATAAGGAAGGCATCCTTAAAACCAAGTACAGTCTGGAATTCTGTACTCTTGGAGTTCCAAGATTCTAGTGAAGTTGGACCTTTTCCTGAAGGACTTACATTTTAGTTTGTGAGATATTTTTTTTTCTCTTCCCTGCAATAGGTCTTTAAATAGCAAGATCTGCTTGTGTTCAAATCATAATGGAAATGGTGGGCAATTCTTACATTAGTTTCTGAGTAAATCCTAAGCAGCATTGTCCCTTGAATGCCTTGTTTCCCATCTCTGTTATCTGTAGGTGATGTGAATTAACAATTGTCACCAATACTCTCTCGAGCTTTCATTTTAGTAGAAGTAAACAGTATCCCTTCTTTGGTTGTGTTTTACTGACTTGAGATCTCTTTTTACAAGTTCTAAGTTTTGGGTTGTCTCTCATGGTTTAAGTTTTCTGTTAGAGATTTCTTTTGCACAATGAGTAGAGCAGAGTAGAGTAGGATAGGATGGGATGGGATGGGATGGGATAGAATAGAATAGAATAGAATAGAATAGAATAGAATAGAATAGAATAGAATAGAATAGAATAGAATAGAATTAACCAGGTTGGAAAACACCTCAGAGATCATCAAGTCCAACCTATCATCCAACACTATCTAATCAACTAAACCATGGCACCAAGTGCCCCATCTAGTCTCTTCCTAAACACCTTCGGGGATGGTGACTCCACCACCTCCCTGGGCAGCACATTCCAATGGCCAATCACTCTTTCCATGAAGAACTTCCTCCTAACATCCAGCCTAAGCCTCCCCTGGTGCATCTTGAGACTGTGTCCTCTTGTTCTGGTGCTGGTTGCTTGAGAGAAGAGATCAACCCTCACCTGGATACAACCTCCCTTCAGGTAGTTGTAGAGAGCAATAAGGTCTCCTCTGAGCCTGCTCTTCTCCAGGCTAAGCAACCCCAGCTTCTTCAGCCACCCCTCGCAGGGCTTGTGCTCCAAACACAGCACACCTATGCAGTGCTGTGACTTCAGAAATTAATTCAGGAGAAGACTTAATCAGTGGTTTAGAGACATCCTAAGGTGGGGCTGTAGACTGCAGCAGGAGAGTTGTGCGGTAATTTTTAAGCAAAATATTTGCTTCTTAATAAATTACTTCTGACTGAGAGGTCTGGTAGACCCAATTATTATGTAAGTCTTCAGTATTTCTCATGAGCAGTGCACTAAGGTACTACTTTAAGGACTGCCTAGAAGCTGCAAGTGTGATTGGACATAAATAGAAGACTTGTGTGGCTGGATTGAAGGAGGAAGGGTATGCTGCCTGCCATCTAATTTTACAAAAAGGGGAATTCAGACAATTTTGCTGCACAGGCACATTGCTGCTGTTCAACAGTCTTGGGAACTAAGTGCTTTAAATGTTGTTTGGCTTCTGAAATAGTATAGTTTACTTCTTTATTGAAAATCATAGATCCAAATGAAATGTTGTTTCTTACTTTCTGTGGCAAAAGCTGCAGAATTTGTATTTCAGACTGTTGGTAAATGCTGAGCATCAGTAGTTAGCAGTCACGCAGCAGGAAAGGTGTTTATATTATGTGAGTAACGTGAAAATTCAGAAGCTCTGATTTCACTTGACACCTAAGCTGTGCAGGTTAATCATTTTCTTGCTTGTCTGTGCATGTAGATATTTATGGATAAAGGTTCTGTCTAAAAGTCTGTAGAGTAAATCAGACCTGTATTCGTTGCTTTTGACTGTTTCTTATGCCACTAAGTGCTTCAGGACACAATCTGTGACTATATGAGTTGTGGCTCACTGCAATGGATTTCCTGGAGTGGGTGGTGCTTCTTACAGAAGTAGTGCTGAAGCAACTGATCAGCAGAAGCTAATGAGTCGTGTTGACCTGAGTACAATATGGCCTTTATGATTGCTGACTCCTGCTGAAATGTTACTTGCCTTACTGGTGCTCTGATACACCTTGGTTGGGGAGGTGCAGTACTGGAGACACGGCAGATATATAGTAGGAGGAGTACTGAAGCAGTGGCAACAAGACTGCAAAACCAGACAAGAAGCCAGACATTATTTACAAATGTCTATTCCAATGTATGCTGCTTTAGCTATGCCTGCCATGCTTTGTGTAGCCTTGAGTCCTTTGCCAAGTGTCTACAATACAATTATCACTCTATCACTCTCACCTCTTAAATTAAATTTGCTGCTTTTCATGATTGCAGCATTGAATGATTTGTGCATCCCCCTTACTGTTCACTAATTGCACAACTCTTTATTGCTGAATTCATGTGCCTTTGTCTGTCCATGTGTTTGCCTTGTTTCTTTTGTATATATGCTGCAACTTTGCGGCCCCCAAACAGAATGTAAATAATCAGTCTGAAGCAAAAACTGGTGCTGTAAGTCATGGTTGTCTTCTTCCCTTAGCACACTTCCTCTCATCCTAGTGAAACCTGTAGATCATTTGAGAGTTGATCAGTGTTTGGGGGCAGAAACTTTACAGTGAGCCCCTTCTTAGGTCTGCTTGAAAGAGTCCAACACAGACCCACAAAAATGATGAAGGGAGTGGAACATCTTCCTCATGAGGAGTGAGCCTGAGGAAGCTGGGTCTCATTGGCTTGGAGAAGAGGAGACTAAGGGGTGACCTCATTAATGTTTATAAATATGTAAAGGGTGAGTTCCAAGAGGATGGAGCCAGGCTCAGCTTGGTGGTGCCCAATGACAGGACAAGGGGTGACGAGTGGAAGTTGAGGCATAGGAAGTTCCATGGAAACATGAGGAAATTTTTTTTTCATTGTGAGGGTGACAGAACACTGGAACAGGCTGCCCAGGGGAGTTGTGGAGTCTCCCTCTCTGGTGACACTCAAAACCCACCTGGCTGCATTCCTGTGGGATCTGGTGTAGGTGATCCTACTCTGGCAGGGGGGTTGGACTAGATGACCTTTCAGGGTTCCTTCCAACCCCTAACATTCTGTGATTCTGTGATTAATGTAAATATTTTTAAAACTCCACCAAACAATTCTAAGGATCTATCAGTTCAAATTGAGTAGGATGTCATATGTTTAATACAGTGAGAATATGATAAATCAGATGTGCAGTGGAGTCTTTTACCTTTCCTCAAATGTATGATGAAGATAAAAGTGGTCTGAACAGAGTCATTTTATGAAGTGAATTTGGACATGGTGTGGATGACCTGGAACTTCATGTCAAAATTAACCTGTATGCAACTATGGGGAAAAAAAAAGAGGAAGAAAAGTTGATAAGGTCAGCCAGATAAATTGCACAATGCTGACCTTACTTTTAAAATTACTTTGCCTAAGGAGCTGACAGATCATTTTAGTCTTTAGGTAATAACCAAAATCCAGCTTTTATGTTAACAATAGGAATGCTAAGCTTTTTTTTCCCAGAGGTACTTTTTGAAAGCTTGACATACTCACAAAAATAGGATGAGATCAAGTTATAGAAACCTAAGCCAGGATTTTGTTATGGTTTTATTTTTGCCTCCAGACCTAAAGTATTTCTAATAAAGCGTGTATTTTAAAGCATGAACTAAAAGCCTAGAGCTCATATTGCTCTGTTTGGAACTGGGAGAGGCTTGTACACTTCCATATGTTAGAATAGAATAGAATAGAATAGAATAGAATAGAATAGAATAGAATAGAATAGAATAGAATAGAATAGAATAGAATAGAATAGAATAGAATAGACCAAACCAGACCAGACCAGGTTGGAAGAGACCTTCAAGGACATTGTGTCCAACCCATCATCCAACACCATCTAATCAATTAAACCATGGCACCAAGCACCCCATCAAGTCTCCTCCTAAACACTGCCAGTGATGGTGACTCCACCACCTCCCTGGGCAGCACATTCCAAAGGCCAATCACTCTTTCTATGAAGAATTTCTTCCTAACATCCAGCCTAAACCTTCCCTGGCACAGCTTGAGACTGTGTCCTCTTGTTCTGGTGCTGGTTGCCTGGCAGAAGAGACCAGCACCTGCCTGTCTACAACCTCCCTTCAGGGAGTTGTAGACAGCAAGAAGGTCTCCCCTGAGCCTCCTCTTCTCCAGGCTAAGCAACCCCAGCTCCCTCAGCCTCTCCTCATAGGGCTTGTGCTCCAGACCCCTCCCCAGCTTTGTTGCCCTTCTCTGGACACCTTCCAGCAACTCAACATCTTTCCTAAACTGTTGTGGGTTTTTTTTTAAGCATAGGAAGCATAACTTTTGAAATTTAAAATCAGTTTGATAAGGAAGAAACAAAAAGACTATTCTGCAAGCAACACATTTAGGGAAAATAGTCCTAATGGACTTGGTAGGGCTTGTGAAAAAACTTTGCTTATTTCACAGAATGAATAAAAATTGCTCTGGTTTTGGGTCGTTGTTTTTTTAATAGCTTGTCTCTTTTGGTAATTCCTTTCTTTTTCTGCCCCTAGAATGACATAAATTTATTACTTGAATGAGTAATGGAAAAACATTTTTTTTTCTAGGAGGAAGTGCAGCCTTCAGCCTTATTCAGAAGTTCAGCCTTCTGAATGAGTAACAACAATGGTACATAGAAATAGTTTAACATAGTTGTTAGGTCAACATAGCTGTAGTTTTGCACTTTTAACAATGTTGTTGAAAGAAGGATGCCAGCAGTACTTATATTAAAAATGCTTATTTCACTACATCATACTTGCCAAACAATGGGCAGAATAAAATTCTCTCTTCTGGTTGAATGGATCTCTTTTTACTGAGCCTTCAGTGAAAGGTGATTTTAGTATTATTATTATTATTATTACTACTACTATTATTTAGCTGGCCAGTATCTGAGCTACTCTTATTTATACCATACTTGTTCATATATTGATGAACTTGTTTCTGCATGTTTATATATGAACTTGTTTAAGTTCATATATTGATGAGACTTCAATCTTTCCTACCCTTCAAGGATTTGAAAAGCAACTGGTTAACTTCCCATTTTTACAAATTTTTTATTCCTTTGTACTGGCTTTGTTGCTAAGGTACAGAAGTCTATGGCTTTATTCTTTCCTGCTGCCAGTAGCTCCTGAAAAGGTGGCCTGTAAGATTTTTTTCCCCTCCTCTTTCTGTTTTTCCCTTTCCTTTTTTTTTTAATTTTTATTTTTTTTGGTAGTTATTTTATAAAACGCTAGTGCCTTGGGAAGCAGTGCTAATTGGAGAACCAAGGTCTCCCACACAGTGAGATGGAATAGAGTAGAATGGAATAGGAAGGGAAGGGAAGGGAAGGGAAGGGAAGGGAAGGGAAGGGAAGGGAAGGGAAGGGAAGGGAAGGGAAGGGAAGGGAAGGGAAGGGAAGGGAAGGGAAGGGAAGGGAAGGGAAGGGGAGGGGAGGGGAGGGGAGGGGAGGGGAGGGAAGGGAGGGGGGGGGAGGGAGGGGGAGGGAGGGGAGGGAAGGGAGGGGAGGGGAGGGGAGGGGAGGGGAGGGGAAAAGAGGAGGGGAGGGGAAAAGGGGAGGGGAGAAGGGGAGGGGAGGGGGGGGAGAGGAGGGGAGAAGTTCAGAGAGGAGAGGAGAATTAACCAGGTTGGAAAAGACCTTTGAGATCATCGAGTCCAACCTATCACCCAACACCATATAATCCACTAAACCATGGCACCAAGTGCCCCATCCAGTCTCTTCTTAAACACCTCCAGTGATGGTGACTCCACCACCTCCCTGGGCAGCACATTCCAATGGCCAATCTCTCTTTCTGGGAAGAATTTCTTCCTAACATCCAGCCTAAACCTTCCCTGGCACAGCTTGAGACTGTGTCCTCTTGTTCTGGTGCTGGTTGCCTGGGAGAAGAGCCCAACCCCCTTCTGGCTACAACCTCCCTTTAGGTAGTTGTAGAGAGCAATAAGGTCTCCCCTGAGCCTCCTCTTCTCCAGGCTAAGCAACCCAGCTCTCTCAGCTAATGTCACTTTAGTGCTTTATATACAGAAAGGATTCCATGTTGGTTTTACTTATCATCACTCCTTGGGAAACTGGTGTATGATTAAGCTTCTTATGCAGGCTACTGGCAATTCTATCCCCTGCTTTTCATCTTTGTCAGGGGCTAAAGCCCAAGGGAATAAAAATGCAATGCACTGATCTAAGCAAGGAAGGGGGGAAGAGAGAGCATTATTGCCAAGGCCAGGTAGTTGCTGCCACATAGAGCAGAGTGCTTATTGATTTACAGCTCTGCTATCGGAGTGGAGAAGGAAGTTCTGATGTATTCCAGGTATGAACCCAAGGCTAAATAGATTCTAGAAGGAGTGGTACAAAATTCCTTCCTTCTTCACTGGACAAATAACAAGATAGAATGAGGCAAAAGGAGCTACATCACATGAAGGCAGTTTCTCAGAAGAGAAGGCTTAAGTGACGTTTGGAAGAATTTTGGTCTTCAGAGGAAGGGCATAAAGATGGTGATGTGAGCAGGCAGTTCTTGAGCCATCTCTGGGATAACTGCTCCATGATCTTCTGCCTTGTTTAGATCACCATTTGGGAAACATTTCTGTAACCAAAACCTTTTTTCCTTTCCATTTTTATTTTGATGGATTGAGTCCACCTGTATATCTACCTTCTTGGAGCAAGGCTGATGTGACTGATAGAAGTTTGTAAACTTAGCTTTTAAGTCAGACCTCATTGTGTAGGCGTTGCACTTGAGTTTATTACATAAGCAAATGAAAATTATAGGATATGCCAAAAGAAATGATTAAAAGATGCCTGTCATCCTGTGATCTGAAAATGAGGAGAAGGATTATTATTACTATTTATTAGAAAAGTGGCCAAGTGGTGGGTAGCAGAGAACTGGATTTACTCGAAGGAGGCAATTGGGTGTGACCAGCACAAAACCCAGGGGTATGTTTGTGTACTTTCTGCAAAGGCCTCATCGACTGGAGTGAGAAAACCTCGTCCCTGACATGAAACTTGGTATTAAATATACAGAATAATAATCCACAAGGATGGGGGTGAAGCACGTACAGATTAGAAAGGAATAAATACAAGTGGTAGGGAACTATTCAATATTTCAATAGAATGGAATAGGATTAACCAGGTTGGAAGAGACCTTTGAGACTATCAAGTCCAACCCATCATCCAACACCATCTAATCAACTAAACCATGGCACCAAGCACCCCATCCAGTCTCTTCCTAAACACCTCCAGTGATGGTGACTCCACCACCTCCCTGGGCAGCACATTCCAATGGACAATCATTCTTTTTATGAAGAACTTCTTCCTAACATCCAGCCTAAACCTCCCCTGGTGCAGCTTGAGACTGTGTCCTCTTGTTCTGGTGCTGGTTGCCTGGGAGAAGAGACCAACCCCCACCTGGCTACAACCTCCCTTTGGGTAGTTGTAGACAGCAAGAAGGTCTCCCCTGAGCCTTCTCTTCTCCAGACTAAGCAACCCCAGCTCCCTCAGCCTCTCCTTGCAGGGCTTGTGTTCCAAACCAGCTTTGTTGCCCTTCTCTGGACACATCCAGCAAGTCAACATCTTTCCACAATCTGCTGGAAAATAAAATAACCTTAAGCTTTTTTAAAAAGAAATCACTTTGAATTTGAGAAAGACTGGGTTTTGTATCTTAAAAGTCTACAATAGTCAGACAAGATTGGTTTTGCCTGAGATTAGTTTCCTGGGCACAGTCTGGAAGTCACATATCACTAATAAAGGTAACCAGCTAGTCATATAATTGTAGAATCAATAAGGCTGGAAAAAAAAAAAACTCAAAGATCATCAAGTCCAACCTGTCACCACAGACCTCATGACTACTAAACCATGGCTTCAAGTGCCATGTCCAATCCCTTTTTGAACACCTCCAGGGACGGTGACTCCACCACCTCCCTGGGCAGCACATTCCAATGGCCAACAACTCTTTCTGTGAAGAACATTCTCCTCACCTCAAGTCTAAACTTCCTCTGCACAGCTTGAGACTGTGTCCTCTTGTTCTGGTCAGTAGATTCTTTACCAGTTTCTGCATTAACAAAGCAGAGATTTGGTGAGCCATTGATGATGTTTTCAGAGAACTGCTTGACGAAAATTACTGTATTGTCCACACGTGTTATTCAGGGATTACCTGTTGAAAAAGCGATGGAGGGGGCACTGGAGATTGCATTAAATGCTGCTTATCTCCTCCCACCTTTAATTTTGTGTGTTTTGTGTTAAAACTTATTTTCATTAAATGAATGGCAACCTTTATGGAGGGATTGATCCGGGTTGGTGCACAGTCAGATGCATAAAAATACAAATGTAATCCAAATCCCTAACCCCAGAACTGCAGTGTCTCAATTGTACTAACAAATTGTTAGGGATATGAAGACCTTTAAGATGTATGCATGGGACAAAGCACTGACCTGGCCAATCAGAAATTTTAAAATGCATGCCTCAAACAAGAGAAGCGAATCAGAACTTGCAGGGAAAGACTTTAACCTTTGTCAAATGAAGCAAGAAAGGTAAAAAGGAAAGCAGGGACAAAATCAGAACTTAAAAGACATGGGGGGAAAAGTGCTGGTCAACAGAGCTAGACAGATGTAACTTAGGAGTCAGGTAGTGTTAACAGTTCTCTTTTTTTGATCTTGAGAATAGACTTAGCAACAGGATATTGAAGTGAGCTGGGAAAGACTTTTGTAAACATACAGATATTTATATCTATAAATACATTTACAGTGAAGTCTCTGTTATACTACTAGACTCGACTGATGGAACAGTCATTATCTTTTGAAGTCAGTGAAAATTCTTGCTATCTCTGCAGAAACTTAATTTCATTTAAATCTTGTAACTAGAAACAGTAAAAGCATTAGTTACCTGTGTTTGTGTATCTAAATGTGTGTTCAAATGCCTAACGTGATTCTTTCTCCCCTTCCCCCTGTTCTAGGAATTGGCTCTCCGTAGTCAGCTTCCAACAATGGAACAAGATGGTGGATCTCAAAATCCTGTTTCATCTCCTGGAATGTCTCAGGAACTGAGAACAATGACTACAAATAGTTCTGATCCTTTTCTTAACAGGTTTGTCTGAGTAGCTTCTAGAGGGAAAAATTTGATTTAAAGTTCTGTTTGGTACATGTAATAGTTTATTTTGAACGTCTGCCTGTGCCAAAAGCCACAGCTGTAAATGAATCTTTCCTTAAATGGCAAGTCTAGTAAAAGTTGAGGATTAAAAGCTGTCTCCTGTGGGAGGAAGTAGTCTGTTCAGACTTGTAGAAAGGTTTTTTTTATTCAAAGTCATAACATGTTTGCTTCTGCATAATCTGTTGACTAACAGTCATTTCAAATTACTGACTCAGAAGAATTTGTGAATAGCTTGCTATGAGATCAAATGAACTGTGAGGCACATTTAGCATTAGACCTTGAGGTTCATTTTAAGGTTTCTCCATTCATCCCTCCACTTCAGGTATTTAATTTAGCAGTATTTTTACTCTGTTGATGTTAGGTCTACAAACAGTGGCCTGTTTCATTTTAATTGCTGCATGATTTTGAAGTGGGTCTTTTAATCACGATTTAGAGTGTTACACTATAGACTATTCTTTTGCATAGCATTTTTTCCTTAATCCCTCTGAGTTGGAGTGTTTGTTTTGTTGGAAATTCTGTTCTAATGACAGCCTGAAATTGCTTTCTATTAACCATTGCAACTTTGGAGAAATTGCTGCAGTTTGAGATAAGTTGCATCAGTAATTTAGTATGCTGGCAAGAAAATATGAAAACCACATAAACTTCTAATTAATAAAGCAAAAACTTAATGTCTCAACAGTATCAGGTAGTTGATCTTGAGCTGGAGTAGTTAATTTTGTAGCTCTTAATTGGGTTATATATTGTCAGTGTTCTACACCGTTGTCAATTTAGTATCCCCTATTATAAGAGAAAAATAGTGTTGTGTCAGAGTTCACTGCTACTTTTCTGCATTACCTTGAAATGTTAGCCTAGTTTTAGGGTGCTTTGTGAAGGATAACAATATGCTCATTGTCCTCTTTAATGGTATGTTATTATACAATGGAAAACCCCATAGAAGTCTTTGAATGTAAGACTTACCTTCTGTACTTTTTGTCACCAATATAGAATAGAATAGAATTAACCAGGTTGGAAAAGACCTTTGAGATCATTGAGTCCAACCCATCATCCAACACCATCTAATCAACTAATCCATGGCATCAAGCACCCTATCCAGTCTCCTCCTAAACACTTCCAGTGATGGTGACTCCACCACCTCCACAGGCAGCACATTCCAATGGGCAATCACTCTTTCCATTAAGAACTTCTTCCTAACATTCAGCCTAAACCTCCCCTGGTGCAGCTTGAGACTGTGTCCTCTTGTTCTGGTGCTGGTTGGAGAAGAGACCAACCCCCACCTGGCTACAACCTCCTTTCAGGGAGTTGTAGACAGCAATAAGGTCTCCCCCTGAGCCTCCTCCTGTCCAGGCTAGGCAACCCCAGTTCCCTCAGCCTCTCCTCATAGGGCTTGTGCTCCAAACCCCTTTTTTAACCAGCTTTGTTGCCCTTTTCTGGACAAGTGTCTCAATGTTCTTCTTAAACTGAGGGGCCCAGAACTGGACACAGGACTCAAGGGGTGGCCTAACAAGTGCTGACTACTGAGGCAGAATGACCGCCCTGCTCCTGTTGGCCACACTGTTCCTGATACAGGCCAGGATGCCATTGGCCTTCTTGGCAGCCTGAGCACACTGCTGGCTGATGTTCAGCCTACTGTCAGCCAGCACCCCCAGGTCCCTTTCTGCCTGGCCGCTCTCCAGCCACTCTGCCCCCAGCCTGTAGCACTGCATGGGGTTGTTGTGACCAATGTGTAGAACCCAGCACTTGGATGCGTATATAGTTTCAAACCTCCTTGTAGCATAAAAAGTCCATGTGCTTTTGGAGTGGGGCAAGCAAAAATGCCTGCCTTAAATTCAGATACTGAAAACTACTAAAATCTTTGCAAACCTTTGCTGCAATTGTAAATCCCTTCCTGCGTTATTTTAAATAACTCAATGTTACTGATACCTCACACCTGGATTTTTCATCCCCAAAGGTGTGCTGTAGTTGTATGTAACTGTTCCAATAACTGATGCTCCATCAGATTAGTTTCCTTCACTTCCTGCCTTTTCCAGGAGAATTCTCTGTCATTTCATATACTCTCTATCCTCACTCTAACTCTCAAAAGTAAAGTTCAGTGGTGATGGTGCAAGAACATACTTTCCATCTTGTCAATATAATCTGTTGCCATTCATATACCTGGAGTTATATAAACAACATCTGTTGCTAGTAAGCTTTTTCTCCTATTGTCAGTGCTAGTGTTGTGTATGTTACTGTGAGAACAGGAGAAAAAAGTATGCAGTGTTTTGTATATGTTGAAAAAAGAAAGCCTTGCACAGGGGAAAGAGTAGTGCTGTTTTGCTGTTAAACCCCCTAAGAAGTCCAGGAGTTTTGCCCTAAAGATTTCTTTGTGCCTTGTGTTGAAGTTCAGACTTAGAGAAATGCTTCTTTCAGTCTTTTTAGGGTATATATAAAGTTCCTGGTGAGACAGTCCTATGAGCTTTAGGTAGAATCATAGAATAATTTGGGTTGGAAGGGTCCTTTAAAGGTCATCCTGCCCAACACTCCCTGCAGTGAGCAGGGACATCCTTAACTAGACTGGATTGCTCAGTGCCTCATCCAAAGTGAACTTGAATTTTTCCAGGGATGGGGCATCTACCACTTCCCAAGCAACCTGCTGCAGTTTTCCACCATCTTCATTGTAAAAAAATTTCTTCCTCGTGTCTAGTCTGAAACTACTCTCTTAGATTAAAACCATTACCTTTTGTCCTGTTGCTACAAGTCCTTATGAAAAAAGTCTGTCCCCACCTTTCTCATAGGGCTCCTTTAAGTACTGAATGGCCACAATAAACTCTCCCTGAAGCCTTTGTTACTCCAGGCTGAATAATGCCAGCTCTCTCAGCCTGTTCTCTTAGGAGAGATGTTCCAGCCCACTACCAAAGTTGGTTATCCAAAATTTAGGTAGTCAAGTATTTTCCACTGCCTGCATAATCAGAACATCAAAAAAAAGTTAGCAAAAAAAATTGCTACTTTGGAGACACTTGAACATGTGCAGAGAAGGACAACGAGGCTGGGGAGAGGTTGGAGCACAAGCCCTGCGAGGAGAGGCTGAGGGAGCTGGGGTTGCTTAGCCTGGAGAAGAGGAGGCTCAGGGGAGACCTCATTGCTCTCTACAACTACCTGAAGGGAGGTTGTGGACAGGAGGGGGTTGGTCTCTTCTGCCAGGCAACCAGCACCAGAACAAGAGGACACAGTCTCAAGCTGCACCAAGGGAAGTTTAGGCTTGAGGTGAGGAGAAAGTTCTTCACTGAGAGAGTTGTTGGCCATTGGAATGTGCTGCCTAGGGAGGTGGTGGAGTCACCGTCCCTGGAGGTGTTCAAGAGGGGATTGGACGTGGCACTTGGTGCCATGGTTTAGTCATGAGGTCTGTGGTGACAGGTTGGACTTGGTCACCTTTGAGGTCTCTTCCAACCTTGGTGATTCTGTGAATTTGTGAAAAGGTACAGCAGTGTTTTCATTTGGATAGTGTTATCTCCTGCTTGCTGCCTTCACTACTGTTACTGGAATTTTCTTTAATGAATGAGACATCCACATATGCACACTTGGTTGTGTTTTTATTAATTAGACTATTTTATCTTTTGGTTTGCTACTCTTTTTATAACTTTTTATTAGATTTATATTGGCAGTGACAGTAATTCTCTGTTTGACTCCTAAATTGGGATTTATTCCCTTCTAAGCACATATTTGAACAAATACTAGTTGAACAAGCATCCATTCTATTTTGGGTCATGTGGTTTAGTTGCCTGTGGTAATTCTGGGTGGTGTGTCTACTAAATTAAGAAATCCTTGTTGAAGAAATAGGAAATGTGTATTAAGAAGTGATTTAAAGAGAAGGGCTGGACATTCCAAGTGTGAGAGCAGCAGCTAAAAAGCCTTCTCGAATAGAATAGAATTAACCAGGTTGGAAAAGACCTCTGAGATCATCGAGTCCAACCTATCACCCAACACCATATAATCAACTAAACCATGGCACCAAGTGCCTCATCCAGTCTCTTCCTAAACACCTCCAGTGATGGTGACTCCACCACCTCCCTGGGCAGCACATTCCAATGGCCAATCACTCTTTCTGGGAAGAACTTCTTCCTATCATCCAGCCTAAACCTCCCTGGTGCAGCTTGAGACTGTGTCTGCTTGTTCTGGTGCTGGCTGCCCAGGAGAAGAGACCAATCCCCACCTGGCTACAACCTCCCTTCAGGTAGTTGTAGACAGCAATAAGTTCTCCTCTGAGCCTCCTCTTCTCCAAGCTAAGCAACCCCAGCTCCCTCAGCCTCTCCTTACAGGGCTTGTGCTCCAAACCCCTCCCCAGCTTGTTGCCCTTCTCTGGGCACCTTCCAGCAACTCAACATCCTTCCTAAACTGAGGGGCCCAGAACTGGACACAGGACTCAAGAATGATTTAGTTAGCATAGTCTCACTTCTGGGATTGGTATTTTGTCCCACAAAGTAAACCAGCCTATTTTTCACAGAGGTTTTAAATAGCTTAATTATTAGGATTGTTATGCAGTGTGTAGTGATACTACTTTTTAAATCACTCTTTAAAAAAATATGCATGATTTAACTATAAATAAATGTTAGGTTTATATCTTGTGTGGCAAAGATGTCTTTGTGAAATCTTATCTGTATATACAGTCATGGCTGATGGCATTCTGCTTACACGGAGCTGAATAGCTGCTCAGCTGTTGTCTGATGCTCCATGCATGACAAAAAGACATACTCCATGGATTTCATGAGCACATTATGTTTTCTCTTCTAATGCTAATTTGAACTGTAAGTTAAGTTGGTCTTTGTGTAGCATTCAAGATGGAAAATCAGTAAGGATTGTCAGGGAATACTCCCCAAACCAGAAGAAATACAGCTTTTGATAATATCTTGTGAAGCTTGGATTTAAGAGGTGCATGGGAAGGGAGGTAATGCTGTACTTCTGCAGCTCTTTACAGAGGCCACAGTTCCTACCAGAAAAACCTGTGCATTTCTTGGGCTCTTCTCCATGGGTCACAGCTCCTGCCAGGAACCTGCCCCAACATGGGCTCCCAAGAGGCTGCAGCTTCCTTCAGGGCACATTAATCTGCTGCAAGGGAGGGTCCTCAGTGGGCTGCAGGGAGACACCTTGTGTCACCATGATGTTCTCTGTGGGCTGCAGAGGAATTTGCTCTGACACCTGGGGCACTTCCTCCTCCTTCGCTGACCTTGGTGTCTGCAGAGCTGTTTCTTTACCCTGCTCTCACTCCTCATTCTCAGCTGCTGCACAGTGCATTTTTTTTTTACCCTTTAAAAAATACATTATCACAAAGGCACAACTTGCGTCACTCATGGGCTCAGCTTTGGGCAGCAATGGAATCATTCTGCATGCCTGGGGTCAGCACTTGGTGTCTCCTCACAGAGGCCACCCTTGATGTTGCCCTGCTACAAAGACCTTGCTATCTAAACTCAATGCACTGATGTATTTCACCCTCCTCCCGTCCCACACAGATTTCCCACTGCAGGTTTCTTGGTCTTGCTAGCTGCACTAGCAGTAAGATGGCAAATGCATGTAAGGCCCTGTGCCACCAGTGTTTTGTTAATTGTTCTGTCAACAAGATCATGCTGAACAGGGTTTGTTTACAGGATGGCTTCTGTACCAGTGTTTGATTTATGTTGGGCTGCTCTCTTGCCATGACATGTATAACTGAACTAGTAGTAATGCAACGGTGGCAAGCAGTTGAAGAATTGCTGAAGGACTTCCAATTATAGCTCCTATTTATAACAGCAATGACCTAAATATACACTTCAGTGGTTGATTAAACAGAGAGACATCAGTAGCTAGAAAAAAAATATTATAGAATAGAATAGAATTAACAGGTTGGAAAAGACCTTTGAGATCATCGAGTCCAACCTATCACCCAACACCATCTGATCAACTAAACCATGGCACCAAGCACCCCATCCAGTCTCTTCCTAAACACCTCCAATGATGGTGACTCCACCACCTCCCTGGGCAGCATATGCCAGTGGCAAATCATTCTTTCTGTGAAGAACTTCTTCCTAACATCCAGCCTAAGCCTCCCCTGGTGCAGCTTGAGACTGTGTCCTCTTGTTCTGGTGCTGGCTGCCCAGGAGAAGAGACCAACCCCCACCTGGTTACAACCTCCCTTCAGGTAGTTGTAGAGAGCAATAAGGTCTCTCCTGAGTCTCCTTTTCTCCAGGCTAAGGAATCCCAGCTCCCTCAGCCTCTCCTCACAGGGCTTGTGCTCCAAACCCCTCCCCAGCTTTGTTGCCCTTCTCTGGACACGTTCCAGCAATTCTTATAGAAGTGTAAAAGGGTTTGCCATTACTGTTACCTTTTCAATAGCCATTAGGGACTATCTGTGATATGCTTCCAAACATTTTTAGCTGTGGGTGGGTGGGTGCAAGAAGTGTAAAACAATGCAGAACACAGGTAGGCAGTTTGGTAAAGCTGCTTAAATATGCTCTCATCATGTGAAACTTGATTGAAATAATGCGGTTTTAACTGGAAAAGGTCTGCATGAAGTAAACCGCAGGTGTCTCACACAGCCAAGGGCTTCAGGTTTTTCTCAGAACGGAGAATTTCTCGTGACAGCAATATTTTCCAAGCCTTTGAATTAGTTCAAAAGCAAGCAATTATTCTAATTTCTTCAGTACTCTACCCTCATATATTTTTCTCCCTTTCTTCCATTACAGTGGAACATATCACTCCAGAGACGAAAGCACGGACAGTGGACTTAGCATGAGCAGTTATAGTGTACCCAGAACCCCCGATGACTTCCTGAACAGTGTTGATGAGATGGATACAGGTCTGTTTTCAAGCACATCCTTAATGCATGTTTTCCAAATATATCTGTGCCTGTTTGTGATGACAACAGGTGGCTCTGAAAAGCTGCAATACTCACAGCATTGTTTTTCTACCCTATTAATTTTCTGTAATAGAAATAATTTAGTTAGGCTTGTGAAAAATGTGTAATCAGCTCTATTATCATAGAATCAATAAGGTTGGAAAAGACCTCAGAGATCATCAAGTGCAACCTATCACCCAAGACCTCATGCCTAACTAAACCATGGCTTCAAGTGCCACGTCCAATCCCTTTTTGAACACCTCCAGGGATGGTCACTCCACCACCTCCCTGGGTAGCACATTCCAATGGCAAATTACTCTTTCTGGGAAGAACTTTCTCCTCACCTTGAGCCTAAACTTCCCCTGGTGCAGCTTGAGACTGTCTCTCTCGTTCTGCCACTGGTTGCCTGTGAGAAGAGACTAACCCCCACGTAACTGCAACCTCCTTTCAGTAGTTGTAGAGAGCAATATGGTCTCCCCTGAGCCTCCTCTTCTCCGGGCTAAACAACCCCAGCTCCCTTAGCCTCTCCCTTGAGGTGATGGGGGATTGATCATAAATTTTCCTGTCAGTGTAAAAATTAAAATATGCTACATGACATCAAAGATCTGTAGAGATTTGTGTCAGTAAGTGAAAACATGGAAACAAAGGGATGTTCTTTGTACATCTGCAAGCAATCAAGTCATCTTTGGGTTTCGTGATGAATTTCCATGAATCATATTGCTTGTATGATGCAAGAGGTACAGGATTAACCTTTGAACCAGTTGTCCTGCTAAATCGTGTGTTAGGTACTTCCAGTGTATTTAACATCTGCCTTGCTTTGTGTTATAACTAGGTGACAGTATCAGCCAAAGTAACATGCCGTCCCATCAGAACCGTTTCCCAGACTACCTGGAAGCCATTCCAGGACAAATGTGGACCTTGGGACACTGGAAGGAGATGGGATGAATATAGAAGGAGAAGAACTGATGCCAAGTCTGCAAGAGGCTTTGAGCTCTGACATCCTTAATGACATGGAATCTGTCTTGGCAGCCACCAAGCTAGATAAAGAGAGTTTTCTTACTTGGTTATAGGGGCCTCAGGGAGACTGAATTCTAAATCTGTGAAGGATCTAAGGAGATTAGGACATCTGTATCTGAAGTTCAGAGCAAGCCAGTGTGGTGCACTTTGGCTTGTGTTCAGAAAAAGTAAACGAACAAACACTCAACGAGATTCTTTCGTTTCGCTCTTCCTTGCCCATCGCTGCTGTTATATATTGCTGACTTTTTTCCACAGTTGACTCTGAAGAACAGACATCTTCTTGATCTTTTTCTATTGCTGTTGCAACTACTGTTCAAGGGGGGTGGGGAGGGACGATGAGCCTGTTTGGATGACGAATGCCATTCCTTTTGTCCTCATGTATGCTTGCATATCATTTTATCTAAGTACTCAGATTTGAGGGTTAATTTCTGCATGTCACTGCTTGTAGTTTGCTCAGCTAGTTGTCTCCTGCTGCCTGTGGCAAGTGGTAAAACATGACATACTGGGGTGACAAGCCAAAAATGATGTATCTGGTCAAAAGAAGTCAATACTGATTTGGAGATATGACTTAAAGGAGGGCTGAAGACTGTTTGGCATTGTGTTTCTACTAGTAGCTCTTTCATTAGTCACAAAGTGCTCTTGTTCATATTCTATGTTATAGTAAACCATGAGTCGTTTTACATAGAAACATATATGAACTTTGTTGCCCACATATTCTAGCCTAACTTGTGTTTGTCAAAAATAGTTAGATTATTTTTGTTAGTTGGTTTAACTGTAGCTGTAGGATGGGAAGTAATTATAGGTGTTCTCTTCTTCTCTTTTGGTTTTGTTTTTTTTTGCTTTTAATAGTGAAATCCAAGGGTTGGTTGTTGTTGTTTTTTTTTTCCTGACTTCACATAGTCTTATTTAAATCTGAATTGTCTGCTCTTTTTGTTTTTAATCCTTAAAACATGCCTATTGTAGCCTGATAAGCTAGAATACATAAACCAGTATGTTTTGCCTGTAACTTTTAAATTTCTTTTTAAAGGCTAGCTTTGAATGTAATCAGTAGAATTCCTGACCAGTGGCTTATTTTTTCCATGCTTATTCGCAAGATTTTTAATTAGAATCCGATTGCAGTGGTGTAAAAAGGTAGAATACTACGTGTCACATGTACAATCCTGAAATGCATTTTGAAGTAGCAGAATCTATTTTGAAAGTGACTGATGCATCTAATCTCTCTTCTGGTTTTTTTCTGGTTTGATATCTGAGCAAGTTGAGCTTTGAAAATCCTGAATGGGAATTAAAAAAAAAAACCTTTCTCAGAAAGTTTTTCTGAAGTTAGCTTGGGAATAGTCTGAACAATAGTTCAGCTATCACTCTAAGTGGCAATGAAAAGGCTAGAACACCAAAAAGGAAAGAGAGAGAGAGAGAGAGAAAGAAAAAGGAAATCTTCAAGAAAAACTCCTAAGTGTAATTGTTATCAAATTCTGTTTGGTGAAAAATAAGCCCTGGGCACTATATGTAGAAGAATGTAAAGCTATGTGTTAGATGGTGACATGAGCAGGTAATGAAGATGTATATTAGTAGTAGAGCTTAGCATGGGGTAGAGGTGAATATGAATTAGCTTTATTTTAACAGGAAAAGATGTATCACTAAGTTGTTTGCAGGAGATGACACAGCTTCCAAAGAGTATTTCTAAATGAACAAAATGAGCATGAATCAAACTTTCAGTATAAGCTATGAAGTCTTGTGGGGCTTTGGGGTTTTTTTTCTTTTGTTCTGATGAAAAATAGTGTCACCAGGTAACACCTCTATAATTAAGGGCTTCTCACCATTCTCAACATGAGCCTTTACTTCCAAGAGTGTGTAACATGACTGTAAAGACATTGTAAGTGTGAAACCTGGCTTTGAAAAAAAAAACAAGAAAATCTCAGCTAGCAGGGACTTCTCCTGAGGAGAGATTTTTAAGGGTGTTTTCTTTTTGTTTTTGAACACTTCTTCTTTTTCAAGTTAAGAGTGAATCAGCAAAACAAGGCAAAAAATAATAAATCCCATATTGTTATTGTTTGGATTTTTTTTGTATGCTTCAGAAATAGTTCTGGTTTAGGATAATGTAAAGAATGACAACTCTGAACCAAGTCTCATTTTAAAAAGAACTGATGCAGCAGAGGCAGAGATTTGAAATTTGCCACCATAAATGGACTTTTACTACTATGTGTAAGGATACTAGTGTTTGAAATACACAGAGTCATTTGTGGCTTGTTCTGCTCTTACAGGCAGGGTTTAAAACACCAGTTTTCAAAACACATCCACAGTGACAAATATATTCTGCTACACCACCAATTCCATGACTAATAGGCCACTTGTATTGTGCAATGACACGGTAGCTCCTGAAGCAGTATATTGTGTCCAAGATAGGGATTTTAGTAGCATTTTTACAGTTCCATTATGAATTCTTCTCTCTTCTTCCCTTCAGGAGAAAAAGACACTAAGTTGTTATAACTTGAATGGTCTGACTTAAAACCACAACAGCAAGGAAATTCAGAGCTGATTCCATTTCAGTTGTCTTCCACAGTTGTATCTGGGTATAACAGCACACACCATGCACTGAGTGCCAACTCCTGACATGCTGTACCTTGCTACAACGGGGACGAGTACAGAACAAATTCTCTTTCCTTGCTTTTGTGTGTTTGTCACAGCTTTAATATTTGAATGTTTTCTTCTCATTGTAGAAACACTAAATGGCTTATACTGTATTTGGGTAGCACTGCTTAGAGTTAGATACTGACAAACTGGGAATCCTTGAACTGCTCTAACATTAATTATGTTTTGTGATACTTATTTGAATTGATTTTAATACATTTCCGTTCTCTCATTCATTAGGAAACATACCATAGAGATGCTGTACTGTTGGCAATCAACATTGATTTGGATTTATTTTGTTTTGTTTTTAATTCTGCAGATGCATTGTTTGATGAAGTGGTGAAAATTGTTTGAAATGCAGAAGTTGTTTTGGGGTAGTGTTTTATACTGATGTATATATTGAAACAGGAGTCACTGTAATAATTGTAATAGCTTTTAGTTATAAATACACTACATGCAGACAGATAGGGCTGTACAGTACTGTGCTGTTCAACACCTGGGCAGGGCTACTGCTTGGCAACAGGTTGCAGTGTCAGTAAACCACATGGATCAAAAGTTGTACCATTCAGTGTTGGCGCTCACCAATGCAAAAGGAGAAGAAACGATTTCAACACGATTAACGCTACGTAGCTTTCTGGCAAATTAGTACTAAAGTGACCTTTTCACTTACAAGCATGTTTTGTTTCTGTTTTTGTTTCTTTTATACAAATTAACAGGTGTGCCTGTGTAAAATAATTTGTTTTTCTGTATCTTGGAAAAAAAAAATACTCTCCACATGTAGAACATTGTATGTTAGAGAACTAAATGCACCCGTGTCAAAAATTATATATATTAGTTACCAATGTTACTATTAGATATGAGCATGACTGTAAGTTAGGTACTTAAGTACATTCTGTTACATTAATTTTCTTTATGTAATACTTTTATTTTTTCCAGTTGTTTTATTTGGTATAAATATATACTTTGTGCTTAAACAGCTTTGTTTGTTTTTAACATTCAGTAGTATGTAAAGCCACCGATTTCCTTCAGTGAGACGGATGCATTGAATTGTTGGAATTCCTGTTGTAGTATGTCTGTTCTTGTCCCCTTTGTCACTGCTTTCGTAGTCATAACCTCCAGGCCTGAAAATACTGTGTATAAGCTCACCTAAGAGACAGAGGACTCCCACTGAAGATGATGAAGGCTTAACAACAATGCGTACATCCCTATGTGTTTGCAATAATGAAGAGGCAGTGACTCTACCGAGCCTCGTACAGTTTGTGTAAAACAATGCTTAATTTGCATATGGCACTACAGTGAGAGCTGGTAACAGAGCCTCTGTTGCCTACTCTAGGAAAGCATCCTCTTTTTTTCAGATAAGCTGGCAATGTTCAGGAACTTCCCACGTAGCAGATACATTTTTGGCGAACTCTTAAGTTTATACAATAATTTGTGGCAGACTATCAATAAAGACACACTATTTTCATTTCCAAGCTTTGACTTATGAATTGTGAAATATGTAATGGCATACCTTGAAAGTGTCTGAAGATTTCAGTTGCAAAAACTTGACAAGACTCATTAATTTTTGACCTTCTGTAAAACAGAAATTCTGAAAGGTGGGGGGGGTTAAAGCAGTGCAGCTGGTGATGGCTGAAATCACACACACTGCATTTTAGCAGATCCAGAGTTACTACTATTCAGCACTGAAATTCAATGCAGTTGTGTGTTTGCTTAGTTAAAGGTCCGGGGCTTGATGCTCACACCACTTTGCCTTTTACTCCTGAGTTCATAGCTAGGTTTAGTTACTCAGATCCCAGGCGGCCAGCACCAGAACAAGAGGACACAGTCTCAAGCTGCACCAGGGGAGGTTTAGGCTGGATGTTAGGAAGAAGTTCTTCATAGAAAGAGTGATTGGCCATTGGAATGGGCTGCCCAGGGAGGTGGTGGAGTCACCATCACTGGAGGTGGTTAGGAAGAGACTGAATGGGGTGCTTGGTACCATGGTTTAATTGAGTAGATGGTCTTGGGTGGTAGGTTGGACTCGATGATCTCAAAGGTCTCTTCCAACCTGGTCTGGTCTGGTCTGGTCTGGTCTGGTCTATTCCATTCCATTCCATTCCATTCCATTCCATTCCATTCCATTCCATTCCATTCCATTCCATTCCATTCCATTCCATTCCATTCCATCACACCTTGCACCTGGAAGTAGTAAGCCAGTGCTAAGGCATGACACCAATCTTATTTGCTGCTATCACTCCCTCCCACTTATAAGGTGGTGACATATTGCAGTAGTTGAAGGTATGAGTGACCTTCTGAGACAGTCATAAATAGACTGTAGTACAGCAAGGCAGCCTATCTGGTCCAGGTGTTCCAGGCTCACTTGGCAATTCTGTTTGAGATACGTGCAACACTTAGTTAAAAAGTATTGGATTCAGTAAGCCAGAAATAGTATGCTTCCAAGGAAGCTTTGAATCTTCCCTATCCTGGTGTGCAAATTATCAGGGGGAAAAAAAAAAGCATTTTTCACCTGGATTCCTTATCAAAATACTTACTTGAGATCAGGCCATAATCTGTCTAGCACCTCCTGTTCTGGAGGCTCATTCAGAGATAGTGGCAACACATTCTATTTACAGTATCACCATCCATAGTTCCTAAGTTCCTGTTCAAGAGTAAAGGTGTTCTTCTTGCCCCTTGTCGTCACCACTTATTATTGCTAACAAGAGTTATCTGCACCCTCTAAATTTAGATGTCCCTGAAATAGGAAGGCATCTGCACAGCATGAGAAATCCTGCTTGGCAGGAAATGGTCAAACCAACACTGACTGAAAACCCAAGACATCTTTAGAATATGGGGTTGAGCTGTGTACCAACTGCTTCACATCTCTTAAACAAAAAAGGCAGTGTGTTTTTCTCCAAAGCAAAAAGATGCAGGGAGCATGTCAAACAAACATAAATACCAGTGCAGCTCACGATGCTGCCGAACAGCTTGTGTGGAATACTGATTTTCACTTTTCCCAGCGTACTCCTCTCTAATGCTGAGGTTGCAACTGCCTGCTACAGGCAGGCTCTTACTGACTGGTATCATTTTCTTCACATGAGAGTGAAGTTGGTCACTCTGGTTATAGTATTTTCTGTATTAGGCTGGCTTTATTAGAACATGAAGTGCCACAGTTTAGTAGTCATGAGGTGTTAGGTGACAGGTTGGACTTGATGATCTTTGAGATCTTGTCCAACCTTATTGATTCTATGATTCTATGAAAGGTAAAGTAATGTCACTGGGTTTTCTCATCTTTTTATTAGTTTTGTGGGTTTTTTTTAAAGGGGGGGACTGGGACTGTAGCTCTAGGTGCTGTTTGTTCCCAAGGGAGAACAGAGTTCCTCTAGAATTCAGCTGTCATCCTGTTTTAAAGTCTGTAACAGTACAGAAATGGCAGTCTGACTCTAAACATGCTGCCCAGCTTCTGTTACAGGATGGCTAATGGTCAAGCATAGGGTTTGTTTTGGTTTGGCTTTTAACAAGGATGGATTCCTGTTCTGGTTTGACTTCCCAGAGACTGGAGAAGTTTGGCTTTCCTATTTCAATACTGTGATTTCTGCAGCCAGCTGTCATAGCAGGGGCATGGTGTCCTCACCATACCAGTACCACCATGCCTGCTGGGAGACTCCTGACCAGTGCTTCAACCTGATATTATCAGTGATTTTTTTTAAAGCTTGCAGTTCTATTCCATCTCTGAGTCATGGTTTCATTGTTAGGCATGCAAATACAATGGTCTCAGCTCTCTTGGGCAACAAGCAACCCTTTTCAGACTTCACCAAGGGATATAATCCCTTGTTACTCAACACTGGCTGTTGAAGAGTATGACTCCAAGGCCGCTGAGAGGTTCAGCTCTAATTCTGAACTGGACTACAGTTGAAACAAGATACTGGTTATGTGTGCTCAGACCCTCACTTCTAACTAATTGGATAATTTAGGTGGCGATAATCTTACAGCAGTAGCAGCAAGATGCCTTCTGGTTAGACCAGCAGCCTTCAGCTTGTGGTTTGGAGGTTGCACGGGGCTGTGGATATCTGCTTAGTCCAAGAAGATGTTGGTGAAAGCAAAGCCTGTGTGGCACCCATACACCTTCCATAAAGTAAAGATTTGGACTGCTGCTGAGAAAAGTTTCAGTGCCTATAAAATGTAACAACTGCTGGAGTTGTCAAAGCTCCCCTGCTGCTGCTGCTTGTACCTGCTACTGCCTTCATCCCCTTCAGCACAGGTGAAAGAGCACATGGCCATTTGGGACACGCTTTAGTGGCCATGGTGGTGTTAGGTCGATGGTTGGACTCCATGATCTTAGAGGTCTTTTCCAACCTAACCAATTCTAATTCCAACAGCTGCTTTAAAGCCTCCATTTGTAGATTGATGTACACTAGCATGTAAAACTCTGGCTTCCTTTTTTTCTTACTTTTTGTTTTCGCTTAAGGTGTGACTCACCTTTTAATGGTCTTTGCTGGTGTAAACTGCCCTTCAAGGATCTGGTAAATTTTATATGGATATAGGTTCCCCTAAGAATTGATCTGAATGTGATAAGCACCAACAGATCATTGAGATACAGAATTTTCTCTTTGTCAGTGGCAAGAATGCTAGAAAGCCTGTTACCCCTAACTAATACCACCATACAAGTTCTGCTCATCCATATATTAGCCATGGCTTGGAAAATAAGCTGGTTTTGCATGAAATCCATGACTGCAGTATGGCTCAGGTTCCTCACAGCTGTGGCCTCTGCCAGGGAAGTTTACTGTTGTGATTCATGGATTTTGCTTTATCATGACCTTGAAAATAAAATGTGAAGTCATGAAAATTGGAACCCAACAGACCTGTCCTGCTCTATGGGGCCAGAGGTTCTTAACTGCTCTGTCTTCCTCGTAACTAAGGAAAGACATCTAGTGGACTTGTCTGTTTGTGGCAACTGGCTTCACATTTACTTGCATTTTAGTTTTCATGTCACTAACATCTAACAGATGACCATGTTATTGAAGGGAGTGCATTGGTGACAGCTGAGTACTGTGTGCAGTTCGGGGCCTCTCACTCCAAGAAAGATACTGAGGTGCTGCAATAGGTCCAGAGGAGAGTGGCAAGACTGGTGAAGGGACTGGAGGGAAAGCTTTATGAGGAGAGGCTGAGGGAGCTGGGGTCATTTAGCCTGGAGAAAAGGAGACTCAGGGGGGACCTTATCCCACTCTACAACTACATGAAGGGAAGCTGTAGTAAGGTGGGGGTTGGGCTCTTCTCCCAAGCAACTTGTGACAAGAGGGCACAGCCTGAAGCTGCACCAGTGGAGGTTTAGGTTGGATGTTTAGAAGCACTTCTTCGTGGAAAGGGTAATCAGACACTGGAATGGACTGCCCAGGGAGGTGGTGGAGTTGCTGTCCCTGGAGGTGTTTAAGGAAAAATTGCATGTGGCACTTAGTGGCACTTAGTGACATGGTCTAGTCAGTGTGGTGGTGTTAGGTCATAGGTTGGACTTGATGATCTCAGAGGTCTGTCTGTTCCAGCATCAATAATTCTGTGAAAGGATAAAGATGGTTCTTTAAATGCAGTCAGCACAGTCTAGCTGGGTACACACTGCCCTGGATGTTAGGAAGAAGTTCTTCACAGAAAGAGTGATTGCCCATTGGAATGGGCTGCCCAGGGAGGTGGTGGAGTCACCATCACTGGAGGTGTTTAGGAAGAGACCGGATGGGGTGCTTGGTGCCATGGTTTAGTTGATTAGATAGTGTTGGGTGATAGGTTGGACTCGATGATCTCAAAGGTCTCTTCCAACCTGGTCTATTCTATTCTATTCTATTCTATTCTATTCTATTCTATTCTATTCTATTCTACTCTAAAAACGTCCCACTTCTAGTGGCACATCTGAATTTCTGCTCAGCCTTTAAACTTTGCTGTTTCCTAGGAAAGCTGTGTGGCATGGTTTTATTTGTGCCCTGGGAGCACCAAAATGTTAGTATTTGCAAAATGCTTTGAGGAGGCCTTTGAGTAAAGCATTACTTAGATGCTTCCTATTAAGTCATTCTTGAACTGTGGTATTTTGGGGGTCTTTTACTGAGTGGCAGCAGCATGCAAGAACACAATTTTTGCAATGCAGTAAATGTATGCATCTGATTCTGCCACCTTGAACACACCCTTTACAGAATGGTTAATGTGTTAGTGCTTATCACATGATAGTTTTCATGGCATGTGGACAGGCATTCAATAGGAAAGGTGTGCTGATTCCAGTTAGCCCTCCTGTGCTGCTCACCAGTCCATTTGGATTAGCTTGTGTTTGGTGGAAGACAGAGAGTGCGCAGTGACCACTGACAGTAACATGCACCAGTTCTTTCTTTGCTGAAAAATTTCTGTCTGTGTCCTTAGGGATTTCGCTAGTTTTTCAAATTCAGCTTTCCTGTTTAGCTTATCCAGTCATGCTTCTGGGAAGCCAAAATCATCTTTTAGGTGTAAGAGTACATTGATGAATTATGAGAGAGAGAGAGAGGGAATCTTGCGCCACTATACATATATACACAGAGAGTCATGCTGTGTGCATTTCTGTGCTTATCTATATATAGACACACTATATATAAGCACTGATTTCCTGCCTAAAGACAACTCAAGTTCTCACAAGCATTGTGATATTTGTTCTAGGTTCATAAGGTTGGGGGGGGGACACACAAAAAGTGTGACATCCCAGTTATAAAGTCTGCTCATTTTTAAATCTAAAGGGGTTTAGGTGTGATGAGGACTAAGTCATTCAGAAGATCAAAATGGATAAAGAGAGAGCATGTGAACACAGATGTTATTCAGCTGTGCACCTCTGAAGAAACCAGTCATGAATCATAGAATATGTAAGGTTGGAAAAGACCTCAGAGATCATCAAGTCCAACCTGTCACCCAACACCTCATGACTACTAAACCATGGCTTCAAGTGCCACGTTCAAGCCCCTCTTGAACACCTCCAGGGACGGTGACTCCACCACCTCCCTGGGCAGCCCATTCCAAAGGCTAACAACTCTCTCTGTGAAGAACTTTCTCATGAGTAGTCATAGCACACTAACTTACATTTGTAAGTCAGTTTAGTGATTTAAAGGCACCTTGCACATGAAGAAAAAATCCAAACCAACAAACCCCAACCAAAACAAAGAAAACAAAAAGCTCCCAAATCAAGGGAGTGGGGTAAGAGGAGATACGTTGTCAATCACTCCCTTCCTGTGAGAGTGCAGCTATTCCTTTTAAGCTGGGATAGAAGGGAAATCAGGTTCAGATAAGATTTGTCAACACTGAAGTTTGCCTTCAAGTTTAGTCCATAATCTGTGCTCTTAGTGTAGGCACATTCTGTAACTGTGTACATACACAGAGAGATGTGTACATGTGGCTAAGGAGATAAGGGAAATGGTACATTGTGGAGCAAAATGATTGCTCATGGCAGAGTTCAAACCTGTAATGCTGTAGTTTAATACAGAGAAGTGCCACTGAACATGAGCCAGCAGTGTGCCCAGGTGGCCAAGAAGGCCAATGGCATCCTGGCCTGCATCAGAAATAGTGTGGCCAGCAGGAGCAGGGAAGTCATTCTGCCCCTGTATTCAGCAATGGTTAGGCCACACCTTGAGTACTGTGTCCAGTTCTGGGCCCCTCAATTTAAGAAGGATATTGAAACACTTGAACATTTCCAGAGAAGGGCAATGAGGCTGGGGAGAGATCTTGAACACAAGCCCTATGAGGAGAGGCTGAGGGAGCTGGGGTTGCTTAGCCTTGAGAGGAGGTGGCTCGGGGGAGACCTTATTGCTCTCTGCAACTACCTGAAGGGAGATACTAGACAGGTGGGGGCTGGTCTCTTCTCCCAGGCAACCAGCACCAGAACAAGAGGACAAAGTCTCAAGCTGTGCCAGGGGAGGTTTAGGCTGGATGTTAGGAAGAAATTCTTCTCAGAAAGAGTGATTGCCCATTGGAATGTGCTGCCTGGGGAGGTGGTGGAGTCACCATCACTGGAGGTGTTTAGGAGGAGACTTGATGGGGTGCTTGGTGCCATGGTTTAGTTGATTGGATGGTGTTGGATGATGGGTTGGATGTGATGATCTTGAAGGTCTCTTCCAATCTGGTCTGGTCTGGTCCTATTCTATTCTATTCTATTCTTGAGATGAACCTCTTATCCTTGGAGCACAGGGTGAGAAGTCATTGGTCACATTGCAGTATGGTAAACTATAGGTTGGGAAAATCATTTACTCTCCTGAGTGCCTTGCTAGGGTGCTGGGGAGGCTCTAGTAACTCTGTCACAGGAGAATTCAAAGAACAAGTTAGATGAGCACCTCTCAGAAATGGGATAGAGCTGACCCAGCCTCAGGGTGGCTGGGTGTTCTAGCTGACCTCTGAAATCTACTCCCAGACACCATCTCAAAGAGTTGGTGCCACTGCTAGAGTTCAAGTAGTAGGTTAGGAAATAGAGGTTCCTAGAGTTTCAGATCAGCAGACCCCTTCCATCTTTGGTTCAATTAGTAACTCTTGTTAGCTCCTGTAATTTGTTGTTAGCTAAGGTCAACACCCCATTAAGGTGCAGTTTTGACTCTACCAGTTTAGAATCATGGAATCATAGCATCAATAAGGTTGGAAAAGACCTCAAAGATCATCAAGTCCAACCTGTCACCCAGCACCTCAAGACTATTAAACCATGGCACCAAGTGCCACGTCCAATCCCTTTTTGAACACCTCCAGGGACAGTGACTCCACCACCTCCCTGGGCAGCACATTCCAATGGCCAACAACTCTCTGTGTGAAGAACTTTCTCCTCACCTCGAGATTTTGTCTGGGAATTTCCTTGTAATGGATGATCACATTTGGTGGTGTGAAAATGGAGAGGAGGGGAGGGGAAAAAAGGCAACTTCTGTTCAGTTCTGGTTTGCAAACATTGCTTCTTTCCCTGCTTAAGAAGTCCTTTAGTATCTGCTCCATTCTTTTGAGAAAATGTGCATGCTTTAATTAAGCTCAACTGCTTCAATAAACTGGACAAAAAGTTTCCACTGGGCAAAAGGGTGCTTTAGTGCTATCTGTCTCCTAACTAAATGTACTGCATGTGTTCAATTTGTCTGTGAATTAACCCAGCCAGTCGAGTTTGAGTGTGGCCAAGATACAATAGATTGAGCACAGCTCCCACTTTGCAGGAGAAAAACCTCCTGCAGCGAAGTAAAATCATCCTGAAAATCATCCAGCCTTTGTGGAAAAGATGTATTTTTGGCTGAAACTCTAAGGGAACTACTGATGAGCTTGAAGCTAAGCCCAGATACCAGTCTTGGCAAAAACAAAAGCATCAAACTGGGTAAGAGGGGAAGAAGTCCAACAGAAGTGTGTGGTCTTTTCTAATGGAACAGTCTTTTGCACGTTCTCCAACGCAGAGCAGTGTGGTAAAAATGATGGCCTGCAGACCTACACATCATTTGTTTGCTGGTATGCATTTCCCTTAAGGAAGTTGTGTGTTTCCCACCTCCTTCACCTAAAAACTTTCTCTTTGTGATATCTTTTTCTGTTTTTCCTGCTAAGGAAGGTCTTCCTTGCAGCTGACTTTCTGCTGTTTGTAATTCTGCCTTTGAATAAACAAGCATCACGAGACTTGAAAGTGAGTTTCTTGGAATATAAACCTCTTAGTGACTCTGCAGCCATTTCAGTAAGTGAAGATGAAATGCTCCGTGTTTGGCTCAGGGTCATTAAATAACTCACTGTCCTTATTGCCAAGCAAGGGTTATTGCATACGCTGTTTCCCTGGCTAAATTCCAGCCTGGCTTATTCCTGTGCCCACCTTAATTCTTCTTAAGTGCTTGAGTAGAGGAGATGACACTCTTCACTTACCTCTCTAAAAAATGCTCGTGCCCCATCAGGCTCCTGCAGCCTGCCTTCCACAGGTGGCTGTTTGGTGGGTGGGTGATAACTCCCATTATGTAAAATACTTCAGGTTCTCTCAGGATGAAAGGTGCTAAATGCATGCAAGTCGTTTATTGTTTTGCTCAGAGCCTGCCAGATCTGCCTGAGCTGGAGACATGCACGACCTGTTCTGACTTTTCCAAAACAGGTTTTAATGTGCACTAAACTCATTTGTCAGTGCTGCTGCACTGCCTTTTGTTTCTAAATTTACCCTGTTGCACAGCTGATTAGGGAGACAGGAAGCAACATAGCTTGAAGCTTTCAGGAGACAGCCCCTCCCTAAAGATGTACTTAGTGCACTAAACGTACAGCGAACAACATGCAAGAGGTGGAGTTTCAAGCCCAAGCACGCCACTTTAGGTGATATTATCTAAGAGTTTATCACTTCCTTCAGAAGTTCACTAGCATTTTTCCCCCCCCTCAAAGGATTTTATTTTAAAAAGCAGACAGGATGGTATTGCTGCTTCTCTGCCCTGGCTTGAAGGGAGGAGACTTTGGGGGAGTTTGGGATAGCAGCACTGGGGTAGGTAAAGCAGTGTTTTGGTGAGCTTAAACCAGAGCTTTGGAGCTGAGAGGGGTTTTGTTCATCTCCCTTATTTTGGCAGATGTCTAAAGAAGTGTTGTCTCTCCCTCTTCTATTTTTGGATAAAAGGATGGGAAGCCTTTGCTCCATTCAAGTAGTGTTTGAGCCCAGTTAGGAGAGAACTCTTTGGCATGGGGTGCTTCCATCTGGCACAAAAGATGACCCAACATCTTTCTGAGGTTATTAACTCTCTGATACCCAGTCTGCACCTGATACTGGCAGGCATGGGTATTGGGCTGCACCTGATGCCAGCAATCAAGATGTCTGATCTATAAAATGCACTGATTCTCATGATTCTTTGATATGAAAAAAGAAGAGAAGAGAGCTTTCCTAGTTTGATTTATGTGGAAAGGCAAACAGGAACCAGTAGTTTGTTTCTTCTGCCAGCTGAAGTAGTCATTCATGGGTGACTGGCCTGCAGTTATCACCCAGCATCACAAGCCAAACCTTGACCTGTAATAGAGCACAGACTTCTGGCCAACCTCCTCCCCTCACTTGCCTCACCTATGAAATGAGTATTGTTAATTTGCCACTATGAGATGACTTGCTTTATCAACTGATTTCAAAGTTTCTTTCCCTTTGCAAGCTAAGAAGTCATTCTTGAAAGGCATCCACCAAAATAATGTAGGGTTAGGAACTACCCAAAGACTTCCTGAAACTGTGAAACCTGGACCGGAAGGGCTTCCTTGGGAGCCAAGATGCACTTAGCCTACTGTTCTCCAGAGGCATTTCAAGTGTCTTCTCTTGAAGCCTACCTCATCAGTGGTGTCACCTTTGGAGGCTTGGCAATGCTTGCATCTGCTGTGAAACTCTGGTGTGCCAGGAAACTGCCCTGGCAAGCCCAGCTTCTCTCATTTATACCAGAGGACACTTCAGTCTGTGGTGCTTTAGATAATCCACAGGTTTTCTGAAAACAACAAAAAAAAAAGAAGCAAAATGCTACTAAGTCAAATCACAGGCATAGAATTGAATTATCACAGATAGTACAGACCCTGGAAAATGATCCCTGGGGTGATCTTCAACTGCATTTGCTGTTCAGTATAAACCTGTTAATATTGTTCTTTCTAGCAAGATGAGGGGAACCAGAATCTGTAGTCTGTCTCAGTACTGAAAGAGAAAAGGTTACAAAGGTGTTAAGCAAGCATGCAGTCACTCCCAGTGCAATTACTTCAGTGAGAGCACAGTCGTTCAGCTGTTATTTCCCATGAATTTTACTAATCCTGTAAAGCTACCTTAAAATGTTTTTGCTGAAAGGCAAGTTGCTGGATTCACCCATTCAGTAGGTATGTGGAGTCTCCACATCATTTACAAAAAAAACCCTCCAACCATTAGGTTACCTTTGCCATGATTCTGTGGGGGAGGGTGCGATGGCTGGGTGGCAGAAACGTACACAGATGCTGTTCCCAGGGTCCAGGTCAATTGTCAAGGCATAGCTATAGTTAAAACTTATGGAACACTGCATTAAGTGCATTCTTCCAGAATGTGAGCAGATAAAAGCAAACACAGAGCCAGCTAATCCAGCATCCTTCTGAACAGCTATTGCTGTGCCATAAAATGCAAATTAATAGGGCACTTGGGTTAGGTCCTATTTTATTTTGCTGTCTTGAGAGGAGGGGGGTAAATGACTTTGAAATACAGCTGGGGGGGGCAGTACAAGGTACATAGTTTAAAAGTGATTTCTCCATTTAGCTGATTTCCCCCCCCCCGATGTAGTAATTCATTTAGACCTATTGCTCTCAAACTGCTCCTTTTTTGGGCTTTGACTTATGGAAGAGAATTGCTAAAGTCGATACCAGACCTCAAGCTGTCCCCTTGCCAGGGCAGGTCATGGGGTTTTGTGCAGTTGAGTGAATCACCCTGATCCTAAACACGCAAATTATACTTGTCTGCTACAATTTTAAATAAGCTTCAAGCTCTGCACTGTGTAATTAAGAGCTGTGACAGGGAACTCTAAACGTTGCTTCCAGCCTAAAGTAAATCACAGATCTGCGTACAGGACCTCCAACAAACAGAATCCAGCTTTGCTTGATGAATACTTCCCTGTTGTTAACCTTCCCTTTGCAGTGGAAATTCCACCTTTGCATTAAAATTTATCTGAATGCCACAGTGCTGATCTGCTTTGCACCATCTGTGTTCTTGCCAGGGTGCCAGGCCAATGGCATCCTGGCCTGGATCAGGAATAGTGTAGCCAGCAGGAGCAGGGAAGTCATTGTGCCCCTGTACTCAGCACTGGTTAGGCCACACCTTGAGGACTGTGTCCAGTTCTGGGCCCCTCAATTTAAGAAGGATATTGAGACTCTTGAACGTGTCCAGAGAAGGGCAACAAAGCTGGGTAGGGGTCTCAAGCCCTACCAGGGGAGGCTGAGGGAGCTGGGGTTGCTTAGCCTGGAGAAGAGGAGGCTCAGGGGAGACCTTATTGCTCTCTACAACTACCTGAAGGGAGGTTGTAGCCAGGTGGGGGTTGGTCTCTTCTCCCAGGCAACCAGCACCAGCAAAACAAGAGGACACAGTCTCAAGCTGCACCAGGGGAGGCTTAGACTGGATGTCAGGAAGAAGTTCTTCACAGAAAGAGTGATTTGCAATTGGAATGGGCTGCCCAGGGAGGTGGTGGAGTCACCATCACTGGAGGTGTTTAGGAAGAGACTGGATGGGGCACTTGGTGCCATGGTTTCGTGGATTAGATGGTGTTGGGTGATAGGTTGGACTTGATGATCCCAAAGGTCTCTTCCAACCTATTCTATTCTATTCTATTCTATTCTATTCTATTCTATTCTATTCTATTCTATTCTATTCTATTCTATTCTATTCTATTCTATTCTATTCCATTCCATTCCATTCCATTCCATTCCATTCCATTCCATTCCAAGAGCCCTTGGGATATTGTACTCCTCCAAGCAGAGACAATGCCCTACCCATACCTCCCACCCCAGAACACAGAGGACTATATCCAGAACCCTGTGATCTCCTGTTCCATCAGTGATTTGGTGACTCAGCCCCCAGTACCCTTGCCTGAGAAAGTCCTCAGAAACCCATTGTACTGAAAGATCCCGTGCTGATGGGTTTAACTCATTACATGCAGTAACAACAGGGACCCCTCTGCCCAAAAGTTCATCTTATGTGGCAGTGCAACATCTGGGAAAGGGAATGTTTTTGTTTGTTTTGTTTAAGTTATCCATACAGCTTTCAGAAGATCTGAAAAGCAGTGTGCACTGAAAGCTTTGGCTTGACAGGTTTGGAGAAGTCACCAAGTAACTCCTGCTGGTGAGACGGTCCTTATGACACTAATGCTATTGAAATTGGCAGAGAGCAGCTGCTCTCCAACTGAAGCTGACTTTCATTATTTTGTGGCATTTATGTGAATAGCAGCATTTAAGTTCATGGCTGTCTAGGGGAAGAGAGTTCATAAACATGAGATTCAGGGTGAACTTTGCTGTTACCAGATGGGATAACTCACTGATGGGCAGAAAAGGCTAGGACTTTATTTCTTCTCTCACAGCAAAAGCTAGTCAGTATCACAGTATCACAGTATTGATAGGACTTCATCTCCTCTCCTTCACAATAAATGAACAGCCTACAGCTTAAAACTGATTTATTTATCTCTTAATTAATTAATGTGTCCAGTCCTGTCTGAAGCAGCAGTCTTTTCACTTCTTCCCCCAAACAGAATACTCCCCTAAGGACCAGGGTAGTCATTCTGCCCCTGTACTCAGCACTGATTAGGCCACACCTTGAGTACTGTGTCCAGTTCTGGGCCCCTCAGTTTAGGAAAGATGGTGAGCTGCTGGAACGTGTCCAGAGAAGGGCAACAAAGCTGGGGTTTGGAGCACAAGCCCTGTGAGGAGAGGCTGAGGGAGCTGGGATTGCTTAGCCTGGAGAAGAGGAGGCTCAGGGGAGACCTTAGTGTTCTCTACAGCTACCTGATGGGAAGTTGTAGGCAGGTGGGGGTTGGTCTCTTCTCCCAGGCAACCAGCACCAGAACAAGAGGACACAGTCTCAGGCTGCATCAGGGGAAGTTTAGGCTCAAGGTGAGGAGAAAGGTCTTCACAGAGAGAGTTGTTAGCCATTGGAATGGGCTGCCCAGTCAGGTGGTGGAGTCACCGTCCCTGGAGGTGTTCAAGAGGGGATTGGACGTGGCACTTGGTGCCATGGTTTAGTAGTCATGAGGTGCTGGGTGACAGGTTGGACTTGATGATCTCTGAGGTCTTTTCCAACCTTATTGATTCTATGATTCTATGCTTAATTGTTTCCTAAATGTCTAATGTTAAACATTTGGAAAGGCCAAAATCTTGAGCAGGAGGAAAAAAACGAGATAAGCCATACCATAAACAAATAAATTAATAATCCCAGCTCAGTATAAATCTGAGCAGTGTTTATGATCCTGAAATAACTTTTTACCAAGTCAGAGAAAAGCAGGGTGGTGGGTTTTTTTTTTAGCTTAAGATTCCCTGGATCTTAATGTATTTTATTTCTGTTGAATTTAACTTTAGCTTCTTTATTTTTAGGGTGTGTTTGCTTTGGAATGATTCTAGCATCCTAAGCTATTTTTATTTTGTTCATGGTGCACACTGACAAATTTAATGTGGTTACTTGAGTTTTTTTTTTTTTTCAGCTGTTAAAACTTTCAAGCCACCAGGGTTGAAACAGCAAAAGGATGTGTCATGTGTGGTGATAGAAGGCTGATGCTTTTCTTTATAGATCAATTGATTCTTGGTTTTTGGGGTGTTTTTTTAACTATATTAACCAAATCCTTGATAGTTGTATTTTGTTCTGCAATAGTAAATAAAGAAGAAATCTCTCTGGCAGTTTAAACTGGATCTTTACCTGCTCCAGTTTCCTCCTTCCTTCCCCCATTCACTTGTGTATGAAGAAGAAGAAGAGAATGCACTGCTGGACAGCACCTCCAGTGGAGGTGGTTGGAGTCACCATCACTGGAGGTGTTTAGGAAGAGACTGGATGGGGCACTTAGTGCCATGGTTTAGTTGATTAGATGGTGTTGGGTGATAGGTTGGACCTGATGATGTGGAAGGTCTTTTACAACCTGGCTAATTCCACTCCACTCCACTCCATTCCATTCCATTCCATTCCATTCCATTCCATTCCATTCCATTCCATTCCATCCTATCCTATCCTATCCTATCCTATCCTATCCTATCCTATCCTATCCTATCCTATCCTAATGAAATCTGTTGCCCTCCAAATTCAGTCAAACCACTGTTTGCCATATAGAGGGTGACAAAAAGCCTTTAAAACACCTTGGAAGTTGGGTAATCTGCATTAAGTAGTCATATTCCTCCATTACAATGACTCTGGTGCTGAAATGTCATGAAGAGTTACTACACATGGTTTTGCTGAATATGCATGCTGAAGGGAACCTGCAGAACCCTTGCCTTCAAGTGATGCCTTTGCACAGAGACCCTCAGGCTCTTGGCTATGTGACATGCTCACTGCAGCTCTTGTTGGACACCATGTCACCTATGAAACCAGCAGACTGAAAGTGTCAAGTGATGATAAGGTACTTGGTCAGCTTCCAGAGAAGCTGTTGCTGGATATGACTGAGTGCACCTCAATGGCCTCACCTCCCTGTGGGAAACTTTCAGGAGACCTTGAAAAGTTTCAGTAGCTTTTTTATACCTTTGTAAGAACCATTCCCCCAAGAGATGTGACAGCTTCATTTTAAACTAAACAAAGATTTGCAGTATGAAAAATCATATTGACTGAAAAATTGGCACTCTGACAGCGCCTAGGACTTCAATGGAATTGAAAAATAAATACATTCAGAACCATGTGGGCAATGAAAGCCTTACCTCAGGATTATTTGGTTTATAATTTGTCCCACACAAAGAGCTATGTGAAAATTGCCAAGTTAGCAGTCATGGGAAGACAGATTCAAGGCTGTCAGGCAACCCTACCCTGCCTTCTCATATACATTATTTATGCTTATTCATTGTAATCTAGTCCTCCAATACAGCTACAAATCATACTCCCTATAGAAGCATGTAATGAATATATTCAGTGAATGAGCTATGCTATGCAAAAGGAGCTTGGAGACAAGATTCATTTTTGAAAGACAATGCTACTTCAGAATTTCTTGTTTCAATGCACAATAAAACAATTATTTTTCCCTATTGTAAAACTTTGAAAGCAACTATTCAATGAGTGCAAAGGAAGAATCTTCCATACATTTGTCTAGATCTTTGCACATTGTGGTTTTGTTTCTGAATTTTCTTTCACACTTAGACAATTTCTTCTCCCTAGGAACACTGAGACACTTGAACGTGTCCAGAGAAGGGCAATGAGGCTGGTGAGAGGCCTTGAGCACAAGCCCTACAAGGAGAGGCTGAGGGAGCTGGGATTGTTTAGCCTGGAGAAGAGGAGGCTCAGGGGAGACCTCACTGCTCTCTACAACTACCTGAAGGGTGGTTGTAGCCAGGAGGGAGTTGGTCTCTTCTCTCAAGCAACCAGCAACAGAACAAGAGGACACAGTCTCAAGCTGCACCAGGGGAAGTTTAGGCTCGAGGTGAGGAGAAAGTTCTTCACTGAGAGAGTTGTTGGCCATTGGAATGTGCTGCCCAGGGAGGTGGTGGAGTCACCGTCCCTGGAGGTGTTCAGGAGGGGACTGGACGTGGCACTTGGTGCCATGGTCTAGTCATGGGGTCTGTGGTGACAGGTTGGACTTGATCTTTGAGGTTTCTTCCAACCTTGGTGATTCTGTGATTCTGTGTGATTCTGTGAACTCTGTTTCCTGGAGCAGAGCTCTGCCAAGGTGGGTACCCCATTGCCAGCTATGACCAACAGCAGAAGGTCACATGCATAAGTATCTCTTTGAGGTCCAGAGTATAGAAGTGCTATTGCAGAGCGTGAATATGGTGTAGAAGTCCTTGTATGCTCTCCTGACAGGTGGTAAGCATCACAGTATGCACTGCATCATGTGGCAAAGCACTACACAGTTCTTTGACTGGTTAACTCTTGTGCAAGTAGCCATTGCACCTTGTCTTGAACTTGGCCCCTGCTAATTTCATTCGAAGTTTTCTGATTCTTGCAACAGAAAAGAGGGTGAGGAGTAGCTTCATGTCCACTTCTTTCCTATTCATATTTTATTTTCTCCTTAGTCCTCTCTATTTTTGAGATTAGATTAAAACCTGTGATGAAATTGGTCCCAGGCTGCTGTGCCCTTGAGCCCTTTGTGAAGCCTTTCAATTTCTATGCTGTCATTTGAATAGAGAAAACTGCTGAGAGGTTTCCAGACATGAGAGCACCCTGTATTTCTCCAGTGTGTCTCTCCATTCTCTGTAACTTCAACCCTTTTTGGTCAAGTTGATCAAACTGGAAACTTTGAAAGATACTGCTTAAATATATTCTAAACAATGTCTAGCTGAAAACAGTGCTTTCTAGGAACAAAAATGGAAAGGGCAGAAGATTAATTCCTGGAGACTTGCCCTTATTCCTACTTTTGAGTAACACTTACTACCCTGGCATTTCTGTAACAAACTCTGTTATGATTTTTTTTCTACACTGTGCTTTGAGATGCAAGCTCTTACCCCAAGGTGATATAGCATGGTCTGGTGTATCTGTGTGTTGATGGCATTGACCAGCCAAGGGTGCTGCTGCTGAGCCACCCATCACTAGGCAAGCTCATAACACAGGACCTTCCCCTAGAAACTTGAAATGATGTTTTGAAGGAAAATAAAGGTTATTACTGGGCATGAACTAGGAAATAATGGTAAATGTGCAGTGTTGTTTGGGGTGAAGTCATCTTGACAAACTTCATAAAACCACAAGGGACATATCTAAAGTGAGCTAATCCTTACCTTCACTTACAGGGATTAGGGAGATTGCAGTGCTTTTGGGGCAGCCAAACGAAATGTCTAAACTGAGGTAGATTGAAGATGTCCTAAAAGTGTCCAGTTATCTTCATTCACTGTAAAGGAAACTGATGCTCACTTGGTTGGATGCAGGTGTCAAAGGTCAGCTGGGAGGACAGAGTTGTCTGTATCTAGAAAGACAAGACAGTTTTGCACTGTTTACTGGTAAGATTTCTGCATCCAGCTACCCTTTGACCTCATTGCTCTCCACAACTACCTGAAGGGTGGTTTTAGCCAGGAAGGGGTTGGTCTCTCCTCTCAAGCAACCAGCACCAGAACAAGGGGACACAGTCTCAAGCTGTGCCAGGGGAAGTTTAGGCTCGAGGTGAGGAGAAAGTTCTTCACCAAGAGAGTCGTTCGCCATTGGAATGTGCTGCCCAGGGAGGTGGTGGAGTCACCATCCCTGGAGGTGTTCAAGAGGGGATTGGACATGGCACTTGGTGCCATGGTCTAGCCATGAGGTCTGTGGTGACAGGTTGGACTCAATGATCTTTGAGGTCTCTTCCAACCTTGGTGATACTATGATACCCTTGCATGGAGAGGAAAAGGCAGATGGAGAACGTGTTCAGGATGACACCAGGAACTAAACCTTGGAGATCTGGGAGTTGTGGTAGGAAGATTCATTTGGGATGATACGGATAAATCTGAAGGTGAGACGAGTCATTGGAGATGTGGGGATGGCAGGGGTGTGAGGCTGTAGAGGCTACACAGTAAAGGGTTTAACACAAGATCTTGAAGAGCTTTGGGATGCTGTCACTGGCGTTGAGTTATTGGGAAGATGCTGGGATATACAGATGATACTGAGGCTAAGAGGCCTGAGGCATAACAGTCACTGGGGGTAATGGTATTGGGAAGATGCTGAGGTGCAGAATAAGGACATGCTGGAATGACTAAAGCAGAAGTCTACTTTTATAGGTATTGAAAATAGTTGGATAAGGAACCTGCGGGGGTGTGAGGGGAGACTGGATGTTGATTGGACTGGTGAAGAAAGAGATAATTAAGACACATGAGTAAAGATACATTTAATGGCCATTGCTTCTTGCCTTTCTTTAAGTCCTTCCTCTGTAACTGCTCTGTGTTATGCTTCAGGACCTGCAACAACACATGGTATTAGGGTCTCTTATCAACTTTGTGCGGCCTAGTCTAGCAACAGCTGCTCTTTCTTCCTCTTCAGCAGCAAGTAAGGAAGCACAGACAGCTAGTCTGGCTGTGCACCATGTCTCACTTCTCATCTCCATCACACCATTAGGGTAGAGTGTGCATGACATGGCAGAGAAGTCTGCCCTGATCTGAAGCAGAGGTGGTGAGCATCTCCTTGGTGGAGAATTGAAGCTTTAGACCTAACCAAGGAACAGGAGTCACAGGTTTTAAGCCAGTGCAGAAAGCCTCTGCAAGCAGGAGGAACCGCTGCTGCCAGTTGACATCTAGACTTCTGCAGGTAGAAGAGGATGGGGGTGACCTCAGCTCTGTTGTGGTCTCTGGAAAGGATGTGGATAACTATCACCAAGATGTTTTACTTCTCTCTCCCTACCATTGCCCTTACTCCTCCTCTTCCTGACCACCCTGTTCTTCTTGCTCTGCCAGTCACTCTGCTTCAGGTCATGGGCTCTCTGCTAGGCCAGGGTGCTTCTATTTATCTTTCAAATTCCTTATGTTATCATAGCTGTATTCTCACTGGTTTGTAATCAAGTGCCTTTTTACCTTGGTTTGTAATCCAGTGCCTTTTTACCTTGCTACCCCAGCTCCACTTGCCCCCTCACACCCACTCTCAGCCTGGAGCCTCCCAGTGCAGCTACATCACTGCTGCCTGCTGGGGACAGTCCTGCCAGGGCCTGGAAGCTGGCAGGGGACACAGCATGCCCTGTGCTAACACAAGCCTCTGCAAATTCATCTGCCAAACTGACAAGTCTCTGCTAAAGTACACGAGCTGAGACTTTTAAAAAACACATTTATAACTTGGCTATGCCTTCTGGCATCAGGATGACCTCCCCCCTCTTTTGCCAAATTTCAAGCTCTTGCTCAAATAAATGGGTTGCCTAATCTTGCTCTGAAAACCACAGAAACATTTTTACTGAAACTGCCCTCCCCTTTTCTCCTAAAAAAATATATATAAAAAAAAAAAAAGGAGGGGGAAAGATCAGCCCAAGGCCAACCCTTGGCAGAAGACCTTTCAGCCTGGATGAGTAACATCTAACAAACTTAGCAGCAACTGAAAGCAGGAGCTTATAATGAGAACTGTCAGGTGTCAGGCAGGGGTATTTACAAGCAGTGCTGTATGCAATGTGCACCACCCAGAAGAGAAGGGAAGTGCATAAATGGTAAAGATAATTTTATGTAACCTGAAAAATTGGAAGCATGCCCTGGAGTGTCTGTTTCTCATCCTATTTCTCATCCATAGTAAGCTTCCCTTCTTTGCTTCTCGCAGTTGTGCTCTTCCTCCTCTGCAGTTGCTGCCATCTGGAAAAGCATTCTTGTGTTCTTTTCTCAGTTCACTAAAGCCATCTTTTGGTTAAATTCATACGTGAAATCCCATGTCTTTTGCCCTTTAATTTTCCTCTTCATTCTGTCAGTATGAATCTCTGAAATGGTTTACATAACTCAGCTGAGAATATTTGGGATTTGTTTAAAAACAGTACTGAAAAGGCAGCAAATCTAGAGATGCATTTTGGAATTTATATTCCAAAAGTCATGGCAGACTGGGGAAGTCCCCACAGATTGGAAAAGGGCAAATATTGCTCCCATTTTCAAAAAGGGTAAGAAGGAGGAACCAGGGAACTACAGGCCGGTCAGTCTCACCTCTGTGCCCGGAAAGATCATGGAGCAGATCCTCCTGGAGGCACTACTGACTCAGAAGAGTAGTGAAGAGGTGATTGGGAGCAGTCAGCATGGCTTTGCCAAGGGCAAATCCTGCCTGACAAACCTGGTGGCCTTCTATGAACAGGTGACAGCATTAATAGATGAGGGGCGAGCAACTGATGTCGTTTACCTGGACCTGAGCAAAGCCTTTGACACTGTCCCACACCACATCCTGGTCTCCAAGCTGGTGACACATGGGTTTGATCGGTGGACCACCAGATGGATACAAAACTGGCTTGATGGCCGCACCCAAAGAGTGGCTGTCAATGGGTCCATGTCCCAGTGGAGGCCAGTGACAAGCGGAGTCCCTCAGGGATCAGTCCTGGGACCAGTCTTGTTCAACATCTTTGTGGGTGACATGGACAGTGGCATTGAGTGCACCCTCAGCAAGTTTGCTGATGACACCAAGCTGTGTGGTGCAGCAGACATGCTGGAGGGAAGGGATGCCATCCAGAGGGACCTTGACAGGCTGGAGAGGTGGGCACAGGCCAACCTCATGAGCTTCAACAAGACCAAGTGCAGGGTCCTGCATCTGGGTCGAGGCAATCCCAGGCACAAATACAGGTTGGGCAGTGACTGGCTGGGGAGCAGCCCAGAGGAGAGAGACTTGGGGGTGCTGGTGGACGAGAAGCTCAACAGGAGCTCTCAATGTGCACTTGCAGCCCAGAAAGCCAATCAGATCCTGGGCTGCATCAGGAGAAGTGTGGCCAGCAGGTCAAGGGAGGTGATTCTCCCCCTCTACTCAGCTCTGGTGAGACCCCACCTGGAGTACTGCCTCCAGTTCTGGAGCCCCTATTACAAGAGGGATCTGGAGGTGCTGGAGCGTGTCCAGAGAAGGGCCACAAGGATGATCAGAGGGCTGGAGCACCTCTCCTATGAGGACAGACTGAAGGAGTTGGGGCTGTTCAGTCTGGAGAAGAGAAGGCTCCGAGGTGACCTCATTGTGGCCTTCCAGTATCTGAAGGGGGCCTACAAGAAGGCTGGGGAGGGACTTTTCAGACTATCAGGGAGTGATAGGACTAGGGGGAATGGGATGAAGCTGGAGGTGGGGAGATTCAGGCTAGATGTGAGGAGGAAGTTCTTCACCGTGAGGGTGGTGAAGGCCTGGAATGGGTTGTCCAGGGAGGTGGTTGAGGCCCCGTCCCTTGCGGTGTTTAAGACCAGGCTGGACGAGGCTCTGTCCAGCCTGATCTAGGGTAGAGTGTCCCTGCCCATGGCAGGGGGGTTGGAACTAGATGATCCTTGTGGTCCCTTCCAACCCTAACTGAAACTATGAAACTACCCTCAACACATTAACGTTTATGATACTGACTTTTGCTGGACAACTTCTGGAAAGCTATTTCCTGATCATGAACCAGTATTTGAATATAGGAAGGCAAAAAAATCAGTGGGGAGGAACCATGGACATCTTAAATCAGATTGGCTCCATATTAAAAAGACACCACTAGTAACACCTAGTCTGTTCTCAAAATCAACACAAGCCCTATGAGGAGAGGCTGAGGGAGCTGGGGTTGCTTAGTCTGGAGAAGAGGAGGCTCAGGGGAGACCTTATTGCTCTCTACAACTACCTGAAGGGAGGTTGTAGACAGGCAGGGGTTGATCTCTTCTCCCAGGCAACCAGCACCAGAACAAGAGGACACAGTCTCAAGCTGCACCAGGGGAGGTTTAGACTGGATGTTAGGAAGAAGTTCTTCATAGAAAAAGTGATTGCCCATTGCAATGTGCTGCCTGGGGAGGTGGTGGAGTCGCCATCACTGGAGGTGTTTAGGAGGAGACTGGACGTGGCACTTGGTGCCATGGTTTAGTTGATTATATGGTGTTGGATGATGGGTTGGACTCGATGATCTCAAAGGTCTCTTCCAACCTGGTCTATTCTATTCTATTCTATTCTATTCTATTCTATTCTATTCTTCATTTCACTATCCATTTTTAAGCACTGTTTAAAACTGTTGATGCTGGGAAAAACAACAACAAAACCAAATAAAGCTAAAAACAAACCAACCAACCAAACAAAATAATTCCCTGTAAGAAGCAAGGAAAAAGTATTTAGCACCTGAATGAGCTTTAGCTAAAAGCAACTGAAAAAAAACCCTGACAGTTTCCTACTTAGAAGAGTATGTTGCTCACCAGCCCACACACTGTGGAGAAACTATCCACAGGTCAGCTTGCTCAGATAGTTCTCGCTGGGATTCACAGAGGGTTAAAATTCTGTCCAGTCAGTTGTAGGAAGGATTCAGCCGTTTCACAGCCGTAAATCCAGGAGACCGGTTTGTTATCTAATCCGTTATCTTGCATAACACAGGCTGTGGGGCTTCCCTGGGTTGATGTTTACTCAATTAGACCATAATCTTCTCGGAAAAGCAATGCCTAGGCACAATTTTATGGTTTCTCCGGGTACTTCACACACTGGTCCCCCCGTTATGAGCCCCCGGGTGGGTTTTGCATCTGTAATGCTTTCAGGTTAACTATGGGTGTAACTTCTGTGCGTTTAAAGTTACCTAAATAGTTGGCGCCTTCTTAATGGTGACGAATCCCTGTGATGTGGAGTTAGCCAGCTGCTAGGTAACAACAGCAACTTAATCACGGTCATAGTAAAGGACATCGCTGTTACCCAAGAGGAAAACGTGGGTTTTTTTTTCTCGCTGGGATGAGAACAGTCCCCCCTGCTGCAGACGTTGAAAGGCACGTTTGTTTTGAAAACGGTCCCTACATTTCAGTAGGAGGGTTGTTTACATAATTTGCTCTTAAAGTAATTTACAGTCTACTAATCGAAGCAATGACCTGGGTTTTCTCTTAACAAAAATCTCTCCTTCCGCTAACCTGCAGCAAAGGGAACATGCAGCACGTAGGAGGCATTTGCATTCGCACAGCTGTTACAGCCCTGTTCTGGAGAAGTTTGCAGGCGTCATCTGAAAGGCGACTCAGACAGAATGATCAGAATGTCAGGAAATTCACTTCTTTATTTCTTTCTGGGTTTTATGAATCAAAACTCTCTTCACATGCTTTGCTTTTTCGTTTTCTTCATTCACTGTCTTCTGGAGAAGGCGCATGCAATCGAGTGGTTTGGTAGGGTGGCGCCATGGCTGTGGTGTAGCAGGACGGTGTGATGCACATGGGCTGTGGGGAGCTGTCAGCTGTGCCTTGTCCTGTTTCCTTTCCATGTCTGTTTTCTGTGACCCAACTATTGGATGGTGCTTGTGAAAAGCAAGCGCAGAAGGAGAATGTCTAATTGCTCGTTGGTGCCTCCTGGGGAGGATTAGAGCCCAGAGAGGGTCAGGAGGGGATGAGGTGACGAGCTGGTCCCCCAGAGGCAGGGAAGGGCTGGGGAGACTCTAGGTGCTGCTGAGCTAGCCAAGTTTAGCTCTCTCGGCTGCATTTCCATCGAAGTTCATCTGGGAAATAAAACACTTTTCCACATCTCTGAAAAGCCTTGCAGAAGGTACATCAGCCTGAGGGCTTGAGCCAGCCACATGGCAAGAGGGGTGAGAGAGACTCAAACATTACACTGTATCTGCTTTTAAAAAGCCTCCTAGTATGAAAATCACATCACAAACTCTTTGGCTTCCTTAATATCATTGGCACAGCTGGGCAAGCTGGAACAATACCTTCATTGTATTCAAATGCATGCAAGATCCTAGGTTTCTCTATCCCTCTTCCTATTACTGTGAGGTACTGGGACAGCTGTGGGGTAGTACAAGCTCTCCTTTAATCAGCCCTGTTCCAAAGGAGACCTGGGAATTGCAGGGTCACAGATGCTGGCTTGTAAAACTGCTGAATGAATCAGGCAGGAACAGGTTTGTTTACACAGAAAGCTGGTACACAAGCAGCTGGGCAACACAGAATGAGGAGAGACAAAACGCAGACACTCTGCTCCCACCAGCACTGAGATCAAATACACTTTCTAAACAAGCTCAGTAATAGATCTCCCAGATGCTGAGAACCAGATGTACAAGATGATTTATATGCTTACAAATTGAACGTTGCAAAGATGGACTTTAAGGAGTTTCCCATGTGGAACGGAAACTGGACCTTACCTTAGGCACCCACCTTCCCTCCGTGCAAGATTTAGGAGGATTCAGATGATCTTAAAGGGATCTAAAATGCCAACATATAGAGCAAGAGCCATATGATACTAAGCTGGTTTGTGGGAAACTACTTGGAACAAACCAGCATGGAATCCTAGAGACAAGCACAGATTAAAATTTTGCTGTTCAGGGTTTTCATTAACTTGCTTTACTTCAGGCCCATAGCTCAGAGGCTTCCCTTGAGCTCAGCTGTCTTAGCCATTACTTTTTTTTTCCTGGAAGAAAGGTTCAAGCTCAGTCTAGAAGAGAGAAGGTGTTTGAGGTTATTGTGATAGAGCATATGGCATGGGATCTAGCATGCTTATTCTGCAACACTGCTGACCTTGAGTCATTTCTGTGTCTCGAAGTGCTCGGGTCTTTGGTTCCAGGAGTGGTGCAGTGCCTATGAGAAAGTAAGAAGTTGTGTTCTTGTGACAGCAAATAGGTGCCATCAGCTGAAGATGATCCAGCCGTTCCGCTGGCCGCTCAGACTCAGTAACCTGCTGCTCATGTGGTGTGGTAGACCTCACTCTGAAGGGTTAAACAAGTACAACCAACACCTCTGGTTGGAATAATGCCACTGTTCACCACTTTTCCTATAGATGCTTTGACTGCTGGGCAGTCAAGGATTAGAGAGTGCTGAGGCTGAAGATGCAAGTGTCTGCTGGTGCAGGAGAGTGACAGGTATGTAGGAGATGGGTCTTCCTCCAACAAACCACCTTAACAAGCAAGTAGTACTCAGAGTCTTTCTTTGGCTTCCTTTCTTTAGACTCATGACTAGTAATCTTTGGCTGTATTATTTTGGACTTAGGTGCTTATAAATATCTGATAAATGTAGTGCCAGACCTGGCTCTGAGTGTTAGCTTAACCTTCAAAGGTGTATGGGTGGGATGAAGGAGGAGAAGTATGTGCAAAGGTTATCAATAGCTAGAATTTGTAGCCTTGCATTCTCTGGAGGGGAATTTTTGTCTCCTTCATTCAAAGCTGAGAAGACCTGAAACATTAGCTGTCTCTCAGATACTTCTATTTTAGGCAGGCTGTATGTGATAAGGAAGCAGCCAACATGCTGTTAAATGTGGAATTTGGAGAAAGGGTGTGTGCTGTGCTGGCTCCAGAAGAGCTCTGTTGGTTGAAGCAATGCTGTCAGATATTCCAAATGATACTCAGCAGTCATTCAAGTGTTAACCTTCTATACAATGTGTCCCAGAAGCGTTGGCTCTCCCCATCTCCCAACAACGTGCAGATCCCCTCTTGGAAAGGAGCCACTTCTGTCTATCAGCTCAGTGAGGGGAGACACTGAGACCCCTTGCACAGTCCAGGCCATCATGGTGGTCCTGCTGCAGAGCTGCTGCAAAAGAAAATTGGCCCTTGCTTTCATTTTCTCTAGGTCTTATCTCGGCCGACAGTAAATACTTTGGTAAAGAGACAGCGAGTGCATTTGTAAAGTAGCACAAAGGGCTCTCTGGGCTGCAGTGTAATCCAAAGAATAGATCCATAACAGATAACTCACAGGAGACAGAGCTGGCCAAAGCTTTAGGCAGAAGTGTGTGTGCCAGTGAAGTATAGAGAATATAGGTGGGGGAGTGAGTGCACTTTTACCTAATTCAACAAACTATCTTATCTGGTGCCAGGGGAAAGCAGTTCTTGCGTAGCCACAGCTGCTACATGTCTTCATATATCTTCTGTGAGCAGCCAGCCACCCACAAGAGTTGGCTCCAAAAGCCCCATAGAACAGCTAGGGTGTAAGAAACACTTTGAAACAATATTGAAGTTTTTTGCTTCCCTGTGATTTAGGAAATGACCCAGTCATTTACTAAATGGGGCACTGATTTCAAGGGAAACACAAAACTGGCAGAAAATACTGTGAAAAAAATCTGTTTCTGAGGTAACTGACATTCTGCATGGCAAATAAAAGATTTGGTTTGTTTCTATGTCACAGTTATATTTATTACAGATATTATGTTTGTATTTGCAGATCTAATGTTTTTTGAGTCATGCTCCAGACTCTGGGACCACACACAGTGTAACAAAAAAAATTCCACAACACTGATTTGGTTATAGAATAGAATAGAATAGACCAGGTTGGAAGAGACCTTCAAGATCATCACGTCCAACCTATCAACCAATCCAACCCACCTAAACAACTAGACCATGGCACCCAGTACCCCATCCAGTCTCCTCCTGAACACCTCCAATGATGGTGACTCCACCACCTCCCTGGGCAGCCCATTCCAATGGGCAATCACTCTCTGTATAGAATTTCTTCCTAACATCCAGTCTAAACCTCCCCAGGTCCAGCCTGAGACTGTGTCCTCTTATTCTGGTGCTGGCTGCCTGGGAGAAGAGACCAACATCTGCCTGTCTACAATCTCCCTTCAGGTAGTTGTAGAGAGCAATAAGGTCTCCCCTGAGTCTCCTCTTCTCCAGGCTAAGCAACCCCAGCTCCCTCAGCCTCTCCTCATAGGGCTTGTGCTCCAAACCCCTCACCAACTTCGTTGCCCTTCTCTGGACACTCTCCAGCAAGCTTCCTGAGATATAAGAAGAACATGAGTGAGGGTAGGGCAAGCCCGTATCTTCAGCCCCATGGTGAGACCGTCACCTGCCCAGGGCACCCGTGTGTTCAGTTTAAAAACTGCTGTTTTTTTTTTTTCCCTTATTTGTCCACTCGGTGGTGCTCAAGCCACACCAGCGCTTGTTTGGCATTTCCTCACCACTGCGTCAGGCACAGCGTGTCTGCGCTCTCCGGGGACGTTCAAGTCACCAATTAAAAAAAACTGCCTCCGCAAATCAAATAACCAGGAAACCTAATTAGCTGCCTGGGTCTTTCTTCATACCCTGGTGCTTCATTTTCAGTGGACTAGAGATAAGTAACTCTAAAGAGTTGTCATGCCTAATTACACAGGAAGTGATTAGCAAACCCACAGTCTTTTTCTCTGATGTTGATTATGATTTAGTTAATTTGGGAGAAACAGTGAATGGGGTAACAACACTAACAAAACTGCTTTTGTTTTCAAAGAGTTGACAGCAAAGAATTGATGCTGCTAGACAGCTGTGGGAAAACCAATTTTTCTGTTAGGCAACTGAGACAAGAAAGATGAAGGAAGAAACCAAAGATTAATTTGTGACATGCAACTCCTTCAGGTTCAATGACTTTCAAACTGATGTGTGAGATGAGCCTGAGAATCAGCATCCAGCACAGTGCCCATCCCATGTAGAGTGGCACACAGTGAGAAGGTTCAGGATTTGAACAGCCAGAAACGTTTCCTGATTCTCAGACTTCACACTCACAAATTGGCAATGGCTCAGTATGTCCTTATTGTCTCTGAAGTTAAAATCATTGTCTCTGAAGTTAAAATCAGTGACAAAACCTACATGGTCTGTGATGTGATTATAGGTATTAATTCTTGTAACATAGAATCATAGAATCAATAAGGTTGGAAAAGACCTCAAAGATCATCAAATCCAACCTATCACCCAACACCTCATGAGTAACTAAACCATAGCTTCAAGTGCCACGTCCAATCCCTTTTTGAACACGTCCAGGGATGGTGACTCCACCACCTCCCTGGGCAGCACATTCCAATGGCTAACAACTCTCTCTGTGAAGAACTTTCTCCTTACCTTGAGCCTAAACTGGTGCAGCTTGAGACTGTGTCCTCTTGTTTCTGGTGCTGGTTGCCTGGGAGAAGAGACCAACCCCCTCCTGGCTACAACCTCGCTTCAGGTAGTTGTAGACAGCAAGAAGGTCTCCTCTGAGCCTCCTCTTCTCCAGGCTAAACAACCCCAGCTCCCTCAGCCTCTCCTCATAGGGCTTGTGCTCAAGGCCTCTCCCCAGCCTCATTGCCCTTTTCTGGACACGTTCAAGTGTCTCAGTGTTCCTAGGGAGAAGAAATTGTCTAAGTGTGAAAGAAAATTCAGAAACAAAGAGTCTCAGTGTCCTTCTTAAAATTGAGGGGCCCAGAACTGGACACAGTATTCAAGGTGTGGCCTAACCAGTGCTGAGTACAGGGGCACGTGACTCTGCATGGACAATTTCAATGCTATCTCTGAATCTCAGGCACCCCCAGCATTCAGGTGGTTAAATCCTTGTAGACAAAAATGTATTTTGTTCTCCCTCTTCATATCAGTTTTTACCTCATTAAGTTCCTCTGACCGGAAGCAGCGCTGGGGGTTAATGGCCCAACTTATAGCTTATGACCTGCTGATATGCACAGGCCTCTTAACCATTTGAATTCTGTGTGATGAGCTCAAGAACCAGCTCATGCTCTAGGAGAGCAGCCACATGCCAGGGATATCACCAGGTTGTCATCTGCACTGGGTGCCACGTTGGATGTGTGTGGGCGACACTGCGTCAGGCAGTGCCTGTGCTCTGACAGGGCTGGGCCTCATCCAATCTGCCCACAAAACATGGATTTACCTGAATCGTGGCTTCCTCTGTGCTGCAAGTCAACAAGAGCCCATAACGTCTCCTCTCTCCAGGGAGAGAGATGGTTGTTTGTGCCTCCTGCTTGGGGCACAGAGTGGGGAAGCATGGCCTGGTGGGGCCTGTGATGGCAGGGCACAGGAAGTGATGTGGCAAGGGCTTTGGGGACTGAGGGAACACCAAGGGGAAGGAAAAAGAACAAGCGTCTGGTTGTGTCACTGCACTCTCTTCACAGCAGCTTTCCACAGAGGTGCATTGTCTGTAGCACTTATGATGACTGTAGCTACCCTGAGGAACCTCAGGCGTGGACTTTCCCTGCTGAATAGACTTCTGCTGGAAAATCAGGTGTTTGCCACAGAAACACTCTTGCTCTGCAGCAGTGGTGTCTCTCTTTTCTCTGAGATGGGCCAGGGACATCCAGCTATCAGTCCATGAACCCTCACATCCTTTCATCCCCAAAGTTCATTCCCACAAAATTTGAGGATAATCTTGCCATATTTCCTGTCCCTCTGGAAAGCTCATTCCCCAGAAATCAGTTTGAGACATCACTGATGATTCCATTGAAGCCTCTTTGGCAATAAATTCCACTGTCATGCTGCATGATAGATCATACTCCGGAAAATGCAGCCCTTGCTGGGAACGGCCTGATCATTTTGTTTAGCTTGACTACTCCTCTTGTGAAATTTGGCACAGTGTAACACTTTGTGTGTTGAAAGTTAAAAGTTTCTATGCATCTGAACCCACTTGTGGACTGCTTGGCTTTCCAAAATCCTGACATGTGAAACATGCTGTTGTACTCTTCAGCAGGGCCACCCTCCCCACGAGCAACTGATTACTGTGCCCTCTCTTCCCATCTGGCCACCCAAACATCAATCACCTACTGCATTTTACTTGGACATACAAGTCCAACAAGATGGTAGAACTGCTGCTGCCATGACTGATGATCTTCATGCTTAGAAGTGGCAGTAGGAACAGCAGTGCCCTGCGACACAGGGAGGAGCATCCCAACCCAAGAGAAAGTGCTTGCTGCTGAGCAGAAGTTCCTCCTCATGCTGAGGCGGAACCTCCTGTGCTGTAGTTTACAACCATTATCCTTTGTCCTCTCACAGGGTGCAACAGAGCAGAACCTGTCCCCTCCCTCCTGACACCCAGGCCTCAGATATTTATAAACATTTATTAAATCCCCTCTCAGTCTTCTCCAGACTAAAAGATCATGTACAGCAGACTGAAAGGAGCATGTGGGGAAGGAGCAGCAGCATCCCCATGGCTCAGCACAAAGCACCTCACGCTGCAAGAAGACCCTCTTTGGGACAGACACATGTGGATACCCAACCTGGGCTCTCTGGGGTGGTGTTTTAAGAGCTCGGGGCCCCCAAATGGACATTTACTGATACTTTTTACTGCTCCACTAGGAATATGTTATTGTAACAGTTCACTATGTGTCATTATTCCAGTAAAAACAATGACCCTTTCCTGACTGTCTGAAAACAACCCAAAAAAGCCCATACACCACCAAAAAACCAAACCACCCCCTAAGCAATGCATTTTAAAAGAAAATTAACTGACTCAGAAGGGAATGTTTCTGTTTAATTTCTCTGCAGTCCTATCAAATCCTGCCTTTGGTGGAACAAAGTGAAATGAACAGGAAAAAAAAGACAATGGTGTTTGAAGATCCACTGTTACCAGAATTTCCTGCTGCAGAATTTCTTGTACCTTCTGATGCTCATAGCAACGGCTGCAGAATGTCCCAGGCAGACCACAGGACTGGCTCATGGGGAAAAAACTCTTGGGTTCCTGCTTTGGATATGCAAACCACAGGCTGAAAAGCCTATAGATCTGGAGCAAACATTGACTCATCTATCTTTTTACTTCATCCACTGATTTCAGTTACATTATCCTCCTATGATCTTACAGAAATGTGAGATTAAAACCAGATTTGGTTTGTTATCTGCTCTAATAGCCTCGAAACAGGCTGCCTGGCAATTTAACACTCTTGCCTCCTTAGCAATTAATAGAGAGAAAAAGGCACTTCAGGGTGGTGCATGCAACCCACTTTAAATGTCTGTTTCCAGATTTAATTAAAAAAAAACATCCTAAAAGCACCTTTTTCTTTTCATTTGACCATAAAGATGGACCAGTTAAGAAATACATATATGTGTGTGTATATATATATCTCCTACAGCTCTTCTACATTTTACCAGCTAATTCTCTTTTGCTAATTGCATCATTGTAATCTTTGTCTTTCTCTTGCCTGACATTCAAATTCTGCACCCCCTTTTTTGGTGTTTCCTAAGAGTTTTGTTGGTCAGCAGATCTTTTCATTTTCAGAGCTGCTCTAGCATGTCTGCCTTCTATAGCTTTCCCTAGTGCCTGTCATAGTGTTATATTACAGAAGACAAGCAGGCAGTGCATTACAGAGGCTTGTCTTTTGTTTTACTATTTATTTAACAGAAGAAATTGGTTTACAATGAATTTTGTAGCTTATCTTTGTCTATGAAAAAGCCGTCTGGGCACATACACTGTCATGTGGGAGGCCTGACCACCTGCAAACAATGTAGCTGACAACTTGTCAGCTGAAGAGTACTTGTGGGTAATAACTAAAGGGACAAAACAACGTTTGAAAGCAGGATATTGTACAAATGTGCTCACTTTCTGTGCGCACAAGATTAGCATTGGTTGGAAAGGAACTGACTGGAGGGGGAAAGTGCGGTTTGAAAGGACAGAAACAAAAGAATAGCGCTCACTATGTATATGTATTTCAATCTACAAAGCCTTGGCCTGTAAGTCTACATGCCTGGACGTGGGATTGAGCAGCTTCATATGTACATGCAGCATTTCATTTCAATACAAATTAGTTTTATATTACTCCACAGGAGCCAGCACAAGGGAAATCACAGTGGCTGAATGTGCTAAGCTGTCAAGGAAGCTACATCTTCTATAGTGACTGAGAAAATGCATCTTCAGAAGTAGGAGCTCATGAACTGCCTGGGCATGAATGCCATTATTGTTTCCAATAAGAAAAACAGGCCCGCAGAAAACAGAAAACTCCCGACAGTTCTGGGCTGGTGCCAGACTGCTGTATATTCTCACAGAGGAAGAGAACCTGCTTATTTTGGATCTGTTCTCACAGTAGCTTATTTTATGCTATAACAGTGTCAAGTGAAGGAGACAGTGTTCTGGAGACCTACAGCTTGTGTTTAACAAAGCTCAGACACAAACCAGGTTCATATTTAGATAACCATTAAAAACTGTATTAGGAAGAGCTTTGAGATAGGAGAAAAGTTAACTTTCTCTAAAATAAAACCAAAGAAGTCATAAGGAAGTGGCAAAATGCTAGTACCAAACCCCAAGGCCTTGGTCCTTCATTCAGAGCCTCACATTTGTGCTTTTCACTGTGCAAGTGGTGCTAGAAATGATGCTGTGTGCTTAAGGCTTCAAAACATTTGACACTGAGGCATGTGAACTTCTTCCGTGCCAGCTCTTAGGTGGTAATTTAATCTCCACTATTATAAGCCTGAAGAAAGCACAGAACCTTGGATCTCAGAACTGGTGGTCTTGTCTCATTTAAACATGTGCCTTATTCTCAGAGCAGGATAAAATCCATCCCATGTGTACTTGGGACATTAATGTTTTCTAAAATGACAAATTCTTAAGGCCTCTGAGGTTGGAACTTCATTTCCAGATGCAGTGCAAGCATATTTTACCAGGTTTTCCTTTTTTGTTGTCATTGAAAACACACTCTCATGGCTTTTATGTGTTACCAGTGGGGTGGTTTATTTTGTTTCTTTAATCACACATAATGGAAGAACAGGAAAATCTTACTTCTTCCCATCTTATCACATTCTTTGATCCCAGTGATCTTTCAGGACACTAGTTTTCCATCTAAAATGGTCTCTCTGCTGAAATTACTTGACACAGTAACAAAGGACCCTTTGCTCCTCCCAGGCAGCTGTATCCTTTGTCTTGGAAACACCATGGTTAATGAACTCAGCATCCAGCTCCTGGTCCCCAAGTCAACTGCTCTTGCCAGCACTCGGAATTTCTGGCCCGAGAATGTTTCTATTTGGATGAAAACTGTTTTCCCCAGAGAGCTCTGTTCATAAAACAAGGACCTGAGTGACCTTTTGGATTATCACAATTAGTAACATTGTAAGATTATTGTATTAGATGTCCAGATGGCTTCTACTGCATAAGAAGATTATCTGCTATCTGGGATGGGTGGTACTGGCTGGTACTGGGATATATGGATTTTAGGTCAGTGAGGCCACTGGTTGGTGCTGATTTAAGCCCTGCCATTATGCTCTGTGTTTTCTCATTCTGAGGTGGTCCTTCTGAATGTCCACACCAGGAATAGAGCAATTTTCCTTCATACCCCACTAATAAAAACAAAAGGGCATTCAGCATGACAGCTAGTGTATGGTTTTTAGCCTAATCTTGGCCTCTTCTTTATGCAATCATTTTTTTTTCTATCAGAATATATCTATCTGTCCACTCTACCCCAGTAACTTTTCAGTTGATTGATTTAACAGCAGATTTGTCAAAATTTGACAGCAAACTCCACCACTGGAAACTCAGCTTTCTAAACTTTTCACTGAACAGCTACTTACAGTCACTCAATGAGTACTTATCTCTTCCCTGCCCTCCTCTCACCACTCACCATTATGTGCATCCACTGGGTATTGGTATGTGAGATAATATTCAACTCGTACCTGCTAGCCAAAAACCCACCAGCTTAGCCCCTTACAAAGGCTCATCACCCTTCTCCACACCTTGAGTACTGTGTCCAGTTCTGGGACCCTCAATTTAAGAAGGACTTGAGACTCTTGAACATGTCCAGAGAAGGGCAACGAGGCTGGGGAGAGGCCTCGAGCACAAGCCCTGTGAGGAAAGGCTGAGGGAGCTGGGGTAGTTTAGCCTGGAGAAGAGGAGGCTCAGAGCAGACCTTATTGCTGTCTACAACTACCTGAAGCGAGGTTGTAGCCAGGAGGGGGTTGGTCTCTTCTCCCAGGCAAAGCAGCACCAGAACAAGAGGACACAGTCTCAAGCTGTGCCAGGGGAAGTTTAGGCTTGTGGTGAGGAGAAAGTTCTTCAGATAAAGAGCTTTTGGCCATTGGAATGTGCTGCCCAGGGAGGTGGTGGAGTCACCATCCCTGGAGGTGTTTGAGAGGGGATTGGACATGGCACTTGGTGCCATGGTTTATTAATCATGACAGGTTGGCCTTGATGATCTTTGAGGTCTCTTCCAACCTTATTGATTCTATGATTCCTGTTTTCACTATGTTTTTCACTATAATGTGCTCTCATAATTTAACGCAAAGTCTAAAACTTTTTCAGTAATACATGTTAAGATTACTTTCAATTTATTATTCCTGCCAACCCCCAAATTTTTAGTGCAACTATGATTTCTCAAAATATGCTTAAAACATGGTACTGTGCAGCAGGATGCAAAAGGGAAAGCCCAGCTTCTCTCTGGCTGCAGTTTACTACCATTTGGCAGCAGGATTAACTTAAGCCACTTGTTCCTGTCACTGATTCCATGTCTGCTACAAAAATTTGTGCCATCATTATTCAAGTAGCTTGTTCAGTTTGCACACAGGGTTGGTGTTTTTTTGTTTGGTTGTTTGTTTTGTTTTTGCTGTAAACCACGGAGCAGTTCCTCATTAGCTGCCTTGGGAACTCAGGCACACAGCTCAGACTTCTGGTTTTGCTTTTGGAATTAGGGCCTTATTTTGCATGTGGCAACATATGACTTAACCTCCTTTTTGCACATGGGGTTTTGGAAGTTAGTGAATTCCCATGTGCTTATGTGCCATTTGAAACTCTGATGCAGGTGATTCTCCACATCTTGTAAGATTCAACCTGAAAAAATGTGTTCAGCTCTGGGGCCTCCATCATAAGAGAGACATGGACTTCATTGAGCAGGTCCAGGGCAGGGTCATGAAGATCAGGAACAAGGAGCATCTCCCCTATGAAGGAAGGCTGAGACACTTGGGGTTGTTTAGCCTAGAAAGGAGAAGGCCCATGGTGACCTGGCTGCAGCCTTCTTTAAATGGGACCTACAGGAAAGATGGGAAGGGACTCCTTATGAAGGAATATAGTAATAGGCCTGGGTGTAAGGGTTTCAAAATGAAAGAAATAGATTTAGATTAGACATTAGGAAGAAGTTCTTCACTGTGAGGCAGTGAGACACTGGCACACATTGCCAAAGGAACTGTGGATGTCCCCTTCTGAAGTGTTCAAGGCCAGGCTGGGTGAGGCTTTGAGCAACTTGATCTAGTGGAAGGTTTCCCCACCCATGGCAGGAGGATGGAATGCGATGATCTTCAAGGCCTTTACCAACCCAAACCATTCTATGGTTTTATGTAAACACCCCAGGAAACTTCTCCTTGTATCTGTAATCTCTGAATGGATGGGAGCTGACCTTTTAAATGGAACACATCCTCAAGGCAATGACCTGTTTCCTAGGTTAAGTGTGATGCAATCACATTTAGCATGATTCACAAACCACTTTTATCTTCCTGAACCTCATCTTAGTATTGACATAAAAGATTCCTCACGAATGTGAATAGCAACAGCTAGTTCAACTGAAGCAAATCTAACATCTGCAGAGATAACGAGGAAAAACCAAGGCAATATCCAGATAAATGTTCTTACTAGGACAGCAGGAAGTAACCTGCTGTTCAGAAAGACAGCTCCTTTGGAAGAAATATGAATGTGGAATTACACAATCAGATGTAGCTGAATGGCAGACTTAATTTCCTTGATATACAGGTGGTCCTCCTTCCAAGTAAGGTGGCTTAGTTTAGTCCGATCATCTTTGCATTCTTCAAGTTCCTATCTCCTGATGATGCAATTTTTATTATGCTATGAGGAGCACAAAATGGCCTTCCTCAAACAGAGTTTAAAACTTAGAATACAATACAATATACAATACAATACACCAGGTTAAGAGACCTTCAAGATCATCGCGTCCAACCCATCAACCAATCCAACCCACCTAAATACAATACAATACAATACAATACAACACATACAACACAATACAATACAATAAAATACAACCCACCTAAACACTAAACCATGGCACCAAGCACCCCATCAAGCCTCTTCTTGAACACCTCCAATGAAGGTGACTCCACCACCTCCATGGGCAGCCCATTCCAATGGGCAATCACTCTCTCTGTATAGAACTTCTTCCTAACATCCAGTCTAACCCCCTGGCGCAGCCTGAGACTGTGTCCTCTCGTTCTGGTACTGGCTGCCTGGGAGAAGAGACCATCCGCTGCCTGGGAGAAGAGACCAACTTCTGCCTGGCTACAACCTTCCTTCAGGTAGTTGTAGAGAGCAATAAGGTCACCCCTGAGTCTCCTCTTCTCCAGCTAAACAACCCCAGCTCCTCAGCCTCTCCTCATAGGGCTTGTGTTCCAAACCCCTCACAACTTTGTTGCCCTTCTCTGGACACTCTCCAGCAGACAACATCCTTCCTACACTGAGGGCCCAGAACTGGACACAGGACTCAAGGTGTGGCCTAACTAGTGCAGTGTACAGGGGCAGAATGACCTCCCTCTCTTCTGCTGGCCACACTGTTTCTGATGCAGGCCAGGATGCCATTGGCCTTCTTGGCTGCCTGGGCACACTGCAGGCTCATGTCAGCCTACAATCAACCAGTACCCCCAGGTCCCTCTCTGTCTGGCCGCTCTGCAGCCATTCTGACCCCAGCTGTAGCACTGCATGGGGTTGCTGTGGCCAATGTGCAGAACCCGCACTTGGATGTGTTCAATCTCATGCCCTTGGATTCTGCCCATCTGTCCAGCCTGTCGAGGTCCCTCCACTCAGAAAACTGAGCAGGTTCTCAAATCTAAAAAGGGAATCAAACTTGGTATTTATCAAGATCTTCCTAAACTCGTGCCAACTCTTTCTTTTTTTTTTTTTTTTAGGCTCCAAGTAAATAACAATGCAAGAGAGTTTCTGACTGATTAAAAAGCCTCAACTTATTAGCATGGCTTTGATATGACCTTGAGACTATTTATGGCTTATGGGAGAATTTATCTGAGCACTACACGTGAGAAAACAAAATCTATGACTGATTTAGGTAAACTTAACATTTGTACTTGTGATCCTCTGTGTAGGAAGATGTGAAGAACAAAGTGGTCTGGGTGCAAAGGGGATGGAATTTTCCAGATTGTGAATGTGCTGACCTTTAGTTAGGGCAGCCAGATGTACACTCTGTTTTGTTGTGTGTTTTTTTTTTTCCCCTTGAATATTTCAGGTTATTGCAATGAGTCATCAATGCTCTTAATGTCTAGGTTTATTGGTCCCTTGTGAGCTTCCTCTTTCCCTCCTTTCTTTTTCCTGTATGCCCAAATGCATTTGGGGAAAAGAAAAAAGAAAATGCTAAGAGTTATTGCTGTTTCAGATGTAGATGCCCTGTTGCTGTGTTTAGTCAAAACAAGTGGGCAGTTTTCATCCACCTAGAATATCAAAATGTAGTTTGTCTGGTCTCATGTTTACAGGCTGTCAGAAGTCCTGTGCCCTTGGAATGTGGCTTCATTTGTAAATTAGAGAGCGCAACTTTTCTTACAGTTAATATTTCCTGTCTTGAGTTGGCTTTTCCTAAGTTTCCTTACTGTCTATTTTTTTCTTGTCTCTCTCATTGTTATCACACAGAATCACAGATTGTTAGGGGTTGGAAGGGACCTCGAAAGATAAGATTTAACACATCTAAGTGCTGGTTCTACCATTGGCCACAACAACCCCATGCAGTGCTACAGGCTGGGGGCAGAGTGGCTGGAGAGCGCCAGGCAGAAAGAGATGTGGGGGTACTGGTTGATAGTAGGCTGGACATGAGCCAGCAGTGTGCCCAGGTGGCCAAGAAGTCCATGGCATCCTGGCCTGTATCAGGAATAGTGTGGCCAGCAAGAGCAGGGAAGTCATTCTGCCCTGTACTCAGGACTGGTTAGGCCATACCTAGAGTCCTGTGTCCAGTTCTGGGCGCCTCAGTTTAGGAAAGATGTTGAGTTGCTGGAATGTGTCCAGAGAAGGCAAAAAAGCTGGGGAGGGGTTTGGAGCACAAGGCCTATGAGGAGAGCTGAGGAAGCTGGGATTGTTTAGCCTGGAAAAGGGGAGCTCAGGGGAGACCTTATTGCTATCTACAACTACCCGAAGGTAGTAGAGGTTGTGGCCTCTTGGCTTGGTCTCTTCTTCAGGCCCTGCGCCAGGGGAGGTTAGGCTGGATGTTAGGAAGAAATTCTGCATAGAAAGGTGATTTGCCATTAGAATGGGCTGCCCAGGGAGATGGCGGAGTCACCGTCCATGGAGTGTTTAAAACAAGACTGGATAAGGCATCAGTGCCATGGTTTAGTTGATTAGATGGTGTTGGGTGATATTTGGACTTGAAGTTTTTTCCCAACCTGATTATTCTGTGATTCTCTTCCTCAGGAATTTCAGTACTAGATAAAAGCTTTAGTTATGGTTTTTACTTCATGTCTGTTATGGAAAGGACTCCGTCTCTCCATCTGAAAAGCAAAGGGATTGCTGAGAATGGGGAACTGGGGGAACTGCTGCTATGCTGAGAGACAAAGCAAGCAAAAACAGCTCAGGGCAGCGTCACCTTTTTCTGCTATTACAAGCATTTTAGCTTGCCTTTTTTTGTTCCTACCCCTCCCTTCCTCATTGCGACAAGAGGCTTGTCAAAGAGAAAGGAAGATACTGAAACTGTTTGCCTTGAGGCCTGGGAGGGGAGGAAAGAGCAGTTTATATTGCTAGATTAGTACAGGGGGGCAAAGGGCAGTTATGTGGCTAGGGGTGGAGTGGTACAAAGGAGGGAACAACACAAGCTGCAGAGAGTTAAGGAGGAACACTGGATTAATTAGCCTTGGGAAAATGTGTGGTAAAAAGCCAAGAATCTGTTACAATGGATTAAATGAAACTTCTTTTGGTGAGACCTGTTTGAAGTCCTCAAACTGGGAGAATCTGTAAAAGAAAATCTTAAAGCAGTTGGAATTAAAGCCAAACACACACTCATAACATACAGAGCTTAGGGAACCGTTTAATGTCACATAAGGAACTATGTCCAATAAAACTCTAAATCCCACACCTCATCACTCCTCAGATATGGTATTTGGAGAGCTGCCTCAACTTTTGAGCACACAGACTTGTCTATCTTCACATCAGCAGCTTTTAAAAATGACACATTAATGACTGATAACCATTTAAAACATCCAAAGCATTTTTTCCCCCCTGTGCAACTGCTGAAACAGTAAAGGTTTTCTGTGTCTGTAATTAGGCAAAGCTAAATGACAGTAGTAGCTATACTGTATTAGCTGTCATTGCAGTTAGATGCTTGAAATTTGACAGAGTCTTGTATGTAGGATAAGTGTCATCACATATGACAGGAAACTTGACAGTTTTAGAAAAGATATGAGTGAGCCTCTTGCAAATTCATCTTACTGGAACTGTTACAGAAAATTACCCACCGCTGTCATAATGCTGTTAGGTTATGCTTCCTTGATTTCTACTCATTTCTCAGTTGTGTCAGGAGCCTGCTACCATTCTGTCATCACAAAATGGGGCTTTTTAAAAACCTTCTATCTGCTGTTTCTTTATAGGAAATGTCAGATCATGACCACGCTGGGAGATTCTGAGCCTCAGTCACTACTCTGGTACCTGTCGTGGCAGTTTTTCAGAGTTCTATATGCAGAAATACTGTCATAAACCCCCTTCAGTGGAAATTCATTCTCGTCTTCCTCTTGTTCTTCCCCCATGACTTTTAACGACTTAAGTCTTTCATCGGTCACGTTGTTTCCCTTTTTGCAGTCTGCAGAGCTGCCTATATTAGGAAATGTGGCTAAGCAACTGTGTTTTACCGGGATGTCAACGAGAAAAGGTAAAGCTGCAGAACTTGCAGCAAGCTCCATCCTCACCACCTCCTCAGGGCAGCGCAACTGTATGAGCCGCTGTGTTTTTGTAGCGATTGCAGTGCTGGCGAGAGCCAAACTGCGGTCCGAGGCATTTGAAAAACTAGCCTCTACTACAGCCGCGCTTCGTTCCGCCTACACTACTACGAAGTCCCGTGGGCAAGGCTGTAGGCGAGGCCGTGGGCAGCTGCCCCATGGGCCGCTGCCCCTTGGGCCGCCCCCTTCGCCGCGGTGGGAAGTAGGGGCCGCCCGCCAGCCTTGAATGGCGCCGCTCCCCGCAGGGCTGGAAATCCCCACCCTTGGCCTGGGCCGGGCAGCGCGCAGCGGTTTTCCCCGGCCGACAGGAAAGTACCTAACGCCCCTGGCTGCGCGGCGCCAGAGTCTCTTTCCCTCCTCTCCCCCCCATCTGATGAGCTAGAGGGCGGCAAGACCGAATGGAGAAACCGGCTAGCCCCAGGCCCTCAAGACCGAGAGACACGGACAGCCCAAAGCCCGCTCTCTCCCGCAAGCAGCCCCTCACCCCTGCGCCAAACCGCCAGCTTCCCCTATAGCAGCAACGGGAGGGAAAGGAGGTACGCTCCGCCCATCCCGTCAGAGTGCGCATGCTCTCGACGGTCGCCGGGGCTTTCCGTGCCGTACGTCTTCTCGGGGTCAGCCGGGGAGGGGTGGTGCCGACCGGAGGCACCTCTCCTCCCGCGCCCCCCTTGTCAGGCATCGTATATAGGCAGGGGCGCGCATCAAGTCTGCTGCTACTGGGGGCTCGGCCGGAGACCGTGAGTCCGTGGGGAGGGAGCGTGCGGGTGGGGCTGGGCCGCGGCCCTGCCGGGAGGACGCAGCTGTCTCCGCCACATCGGTCTCCGCCCCGCTGAGGGGGGCGGCGAGCTGGGGCGCCTGTCAGCGACCGTGCGGCGTCCGGCTAGTGGCCGCTGGCTCCACCCGCGGCAGCGGAGAGCTGGGGCGGGAGAGGGTTGCTGTGCCCTAGGCCGTGGTGTCAGGCCCGAGAGGGAGGGGAGAGT
>CM037631.1:17718407-17788377 GCA_015227895.2 Colaptes auratus
TTAGCTCTAGACCCTTCACCAGCTTTGTTCCCCTCTTAGATCATGCTCCAGCACATGATAATGTGCTTCTTGTACTGAGGTGCCCAAGGTGAAAACACTATTCAAAGTGCAGCGTCACCAATGCTGAGTAAGAGGCACTATCATTTCCTGGTCCTGTTTGCAGCCACTGATTAATGAAAAAAGGATGCGTTGGCTTTCTTGGCCACCTGGGCACACTGCTGGTTTATGTTAGGTGGCTGTCAGCCAGCCCCTAGGCCCTTTTGCAAGGCAGCTTTCGTGCCACTCTGCCCCAAGCCTGTAGGATTGCATGGGGGTAGTTGTGACCAAGTGTGGGAGATTGGCACTTGGCTGTTTGAAACTTGTAGAGGCCTTGGCCCATGCATCCAGCCTTTCCAAGTCTTCTCTAGAGCCGTCATCCTCAAGCAGGTCAACACTCTCTCCCACCTTAGTGTCATCTGCAACAGTAACTGAGGGACACTCGATCCCCTCATCCATATTATAGATGAAGACATTTAAACAGAACAGGCTCCAGTAATGAGCCCTGTGGAGCACTACTTGTGACCAGCCACCAACTGAATGGTCATGTATAAGTATGTTCCTTTTTCTAAATAAACAGTTTCCCTCCTGGTTATTAGATGCTCTTTTCCTTCCTCAACCATGCACAGGGGCAGCAATAGGTCAGACTTGTGTGTGCCATCCATCACGTAGTCTCTGTATTCTTCAAACACGCCATGTTTCACGGAACTTTTTGTACATATCTTGAAACCTGTTCACCTTAGTGTTCCCTGTAGTTTGTTCTCCAGATGAGCTTGGCTCTCCCAAATTCATCTTGAAGTGCCTCAGCAGTGCCCCTTCCTCTTCCCTCCCCTCCCCTGGAATTTGCTTCTTGTATGTTCTTTTTTGGCAAGTCTTTCAATCCATTGACACAGTCCCTGCTTACCCAGTCACCCAGTGATCTTTGTTCTGAAGCTCACTCCAAAATACTCTTTATTCCTTTTTTAATCACTGAAAAATAACATGCTGACCACTGGCTGTCTCCAGTTTTCCCTCTCTTGTGCCCATTCTCATGGGATTCTGGATCTATATTCTACAATCTATAAATATCAGCTCCTGCCTGCATTGCAATGTTGGCTGTTAACCAGCACTTGAGAAATTTCTTCAGTATGTTATCATTAATGATACCCTTCAGTAATGTTACATTAATGATACAGCTTTCCACATGCATTCGAAACACAAATATACGTTACAAGTAATAGTATTTAAGGATTCTCCTAAGAGGTTATTCTTAATTGAGTTAAAACTTATAAACTAGGAAGTCTCTCATCATTGCATCCAAGCTTTCAAGATACAATTCCCACAAAAAAGTGGTTGATGCAGTTCTTTGAACTGGTGTAATGCTTATGCCTTTTACATCTCATACTCAGTGAAAATCTCATCTTGCAGATCCTGCTATGAATATCAATTTGGATGTGTACAGGGCTAGAATGCACATCATTATATAGTGTATTTAAAAGTGTGCAGAAATGACTGGGTTATAGTCATATTCATACTGTAACATTTCATACTCATCATGAATGACAGCAGAATCATTTGAAAACTCCCAAGAGTTTGTTCTAGCAAGAACTCAACATACAGTAATCATTTTCACACCTTACATAAAGATGACCTAATTATGATATCTGAACAAAGTCAAGTTTACAAAATCAGGCAAAACCTCTTGCCTAACAGTATCCTCCACAGAAATTGAACTAGCATAGAAGTCTCACACTGAAGGCATTTGTTCTACAGATGTGATTGCTTAAGGAGAAAACAAAATCTCCTTTAATGCAACCTGTTAGAAATCAAAAGGATTCACTTGTCATACCTTAGTGTAACTGCTAAATAGAGTACTCATTTAAAATAATTGCTCTTGTTTTTCTGTCTGGGGTGAAACTTCAACAATCTGTAGAAAAACCCAATTATCCTTTTCCTAGCTATTTCTTACTTTGTGGTGAATACTTGAGCTAAAATTAATAGTGAACTAATAATGGAAAACAGTAGGCAATCTGGGAAGGTAAGGAAGATAAGAACCAGGATCAGGAAACATGAAGTGAATTTTGCCACATGAAATGTATTTGCAGTGATCTCATTGACTTCAATGAAAAGAGCATCTTATCCTTGGTTTCTTTTTATATTTTTTTGACTTATTTTTCTGTCCTGCTCAGTCTCTGGCTGATTTTCTACCTCCTCCCACCACTCCATAAAACTGCTCCCTATCTTCCTAAAGCTGTAGTCAGATATATGATTGTGGTACAATTCCAGCGCTGCTTTTTACTGTGTTAATGATTGTAACTAAGATAGTGTGTGTAGGGGAGGGGTGTACCAGGACACCTGGAACTCTTAGATTGCTGGATTGTGCTGGAGATGTCACACCAAGTTTCCACTGCTATTCTGGCTGAAGTCACCTAAGGAAAGTTGGAGTGGGTATGTGCACCTGATGTTACACTCATCCATTTGACTGCAGTGTTTCTACCATATATAGAATAGTGTGGATGTGATGTGTGGTTATTTTTCAAGGTGCAATTTCAATATAATGATAGCTGTAGCTTCTTGTGTGTTGGTGAACAGATGAAACTTCTGTCTTTCAAAATGAAGCAGTTTAGCTCATCGGGACTCTGAACATTGGTATTAATTTTATATCCACAGCTTCTCCACAATTCTAACCTTTCCATATAGAGTAATATAGGTATAATTATTGAAAAGCATGCAGTTGAGGTTATTCTTGGACTTATGTTATTGCTGTGGATGTCAGGATGAACACGAATCTATTTTCTTAAAATACTTTAGCATTTATATAAGCCTTGTATCAGCTGTGCAGAAGAACAATTACTGACATTTATTAAATGCATCCCACATCACAAACATATGACTAGTAGCTCAAGCAGAAATGCCAGACTGTATTTGTGGTTACAGTGCCATCTGAGTACTTAACAAGGGCTTTTTGAATAAGGAGGAGCATTTTGTATATATCTGTGGTGCTGTATGAAAGAAATGCACTGTGCCGCATAACGCAGTGGAAGCCACAGCACCATGCTCCAACAGTAAACAGCTCTTTACCAGTGCAGTGAATCAATGCAGTGCTTCAAGTAGCCTTATTAATTTCCATAGGATTGGTGCTGTGAATGTGAGAGTATAGTGGTGCTCTGCACATGAGAAGGTTGTTCTCTTCTAAGAAAAGGCTGCAATTTTTCGTTTTTCTTACATTTTGTCAGTGTATGTAATAAGCTCAGTTCAGCCGCTCTGGCCTTTGTTTTAGCATGGTGTTCTCCAGGTTTTATGTCTCCTGGGGACCTCAAGACAGTAGAATCCCTAGTTACTGTTTGGAGAAGGTCCAACTATATTATTGGCTGGGTTGGTAGTGGTCTTGTGCTGTTCATCTGCAGCATTCTGCTGATTTTCTTTCCTCCTCCACTGAACCCCCATGCTCAGCAGAGGATTTTCTGGTGTCAATGGTATATGATTCTCTTTAGGATAAAGAAAGATACAAGTGGTATCAATATCTTTACCTTGTTTGCTTTGAATTTTTATTAAAAAGCTATGTATCTCTGTATTGAATTCAGTCCTTATTTAATGAAAGCACAGCTTTGAGGGAACAACAGAGGAAGTGCAGAGCTACACTGTTTATTACTCATCCACACACAATTTGAATTAATTGGTTATGAAAGCCATTGAAGTATCTTTGTCCTAACAAGCTCTGTAGACCCTGTTCTTGCAGGGAGGGTAAGAGATACAAAAGAATTGAAAGTCATTGGCAGCTCAGTCTTAGCATCACCAGAACAAGAGGACACAGTCTCAAGCTGCACCAGGGGAGGTTTAGGCTGGATGTTAGGAAGAAGTTCTTCACAGAAGGAGTGATTTACCATTGAATTGGGCTGCCCAGGGAGGTGGTGGAGTCACCATCACCGGAGGTGTTTAGGAAGAGACTGGGTGGGGTGCTTGGTGCCATGGTTTAGGTGTTGGATGATAGGTTGGACTCAGTGACCTTGGAGGTCTTTTCCAAACTGATCTATTCTATTCTATTCTATTCTATTCTATTCTATTCTATTCTATTCTATTCTATTCTATTCTATTCTATCCTATTCTAATTTTCACAGCCATATGGGTAACTGCCACCAGACTATGATAAACAGTATGGAAGCATGTAGTTCTGTTAGAAGCCCTGTCAAACTGAAACCCCTTCTCTCTCTCTCCACAGTGAAGACAGTTGCATTACACTGACTTACTACCTTCCCAATATTTACCAAAGTTACTGTGTTATAACTTTATCTCTTAGTTTGAACTGTAAAGTCTTCCAAAATCCGAAATACCTCCTTGAACCTCGGTGTTTAAGACCAGGCTGGATGAGGCTCTGGCCAGCCTGATCTAGGGTAGAGTGTCCCTGCCCATGGCAGGGGGGTTGGAACTAGATGATCCTAGTGGTCCCTTCCAACCCTAACTGAAACTATGAAACTATGAAACAACTGTGTAAAGGAATATATTCTTTCATTCAAAGATACAAAAGAGAGTGGTTTCTGTGCTAAGCCTACATCCTTTTAAAACTGGTAGATGGCAGTAGAGGATTTGATTTCATACTGTCTATAGATCAGTGAGAGCAGTTTGTTAGCTTTTTATACACAAAAAAATCCTTTTCTCTCTTCCATTGTCTTGAAGAAAATAGCAGTTATGTGACTGGCAAATCTTTTCTGTTTTGTAATCTTAGAATGGTAATTATATTCAGTTCTGAAATTACTGATCCTAGATATTTTTATACATATATATTTTTTTTAGTTCATTGACAGAATTTCACAGTGTGTTTTTTACATTTACTTTTCTGTTTGTTTTGGTTTTTTTAATTAAAATACTGTCATAAAATGTGATTTTTTTTTTGGTATGACTTGTAGGATTGATTGCTTCTAAAGTAAATACAAGAAATATATATATACAAAAGCCTTTGCTTATTACATATTGTATCTGTGAAGTATGAGTTTTTTCCAGTAACTGTGAATTACTGAAGGCAAGAGCTTTACCTCACCTTGTGCATGAATAAAGAACAGCTATAGATTGTGTTCCTAGAAACCTGCTTTTATATAAGGAAGAAAAAGTTAAAATTTTGACAGTACCTCATTTTTTATTTTTTCCATGAATTTTAATTTTAGTCTTCAGGTCAGACATGACTTTCTAGTAGTTCCATATGAAGCCACATGGGATCATCCTTTGTCTTTATTGCTGTTCATTCTGTTAATTGTCTCTATTGAATAATTTCTTTAAATGTGTGTGGGGTTTTATTACAATGTGTCAATCATCAGTAAATTTGGGGACGACACCAAGCTGGGGGCAGGAGTTGATCTGCTGGAGGGTAGAGAGGCTTTGCAGAGGGACCTCGACAGGCTGGACAGATGGGCAGAATCCAAGGGCATGAGATTGAACACATCCAAGTGCCGGGTTCTGCACATTGGCCACAGCAACCCCATGCAGTGCTACAGGCTGGGGTCAGAGTGGCTGGAGAGCAGCCAGGCAGAGAGGGACCTGGGGGTACTGGTCGATGGTAGGCTGAACATGAGCCTGCAGTGTGCCCAGGCAGCCAAGAGGGCCAATAGCATCCTGGCCTGCATCAGGAACAGTGTGGCCAGCAGGAGCAGGGAGGTCATTCTGCCCCTGTACACTGCACTGGTTAGGCCACACCTCGAGTCCTGTGTCCAGTTCTGGGCCCCTCAGTTTAGGAAGGATGTTGACTTGCTGGAACGTGTCCAGAGAAGGACAACAAAGTTGGTGATGGGTTTGGAACACAAACCCTATGAGGAGAGGCTGAGGGAGCCGGGGTTGCTTAGCCTGGAGAGGAGGAGACTCAGGAGTGACCTTATTGCTCTCTACAACAACCTGAAGGGAGGCTGTAGACATGCAGATCATAGTCTCTTCTCCCAGGCAGCCAGCACAGGAACAAGAGGACACAGTCTCAGGCTGTGCCAGGGGAGGTTTAGGCTGGATGTTAGGAAGAAGTTCTATACAGAGAGAGTGATTGCCCATTGGAATGGGCTGCCCAGGGAGGTGGTGGAGTCACCTTCATTGGAGGTGTTCAGGAGGAGACTTGCTGGGGTGCTTGGTGCCATGGTTCAGTTGTTTAGGTGGTTTGGATTGGTTGATGGGTTGGACACGATGATCTTGCAGGTCTCTTCCAACCTGGTTTGTTCTATTGTATTCTATTGTATTCTCAGTGAGTACCATAACAAGATATATCCACAGAAAGCCCTAAATTATGCAATAGATTAAAAAGGCAAGCTGCACAATTAAGTTAGATCCAGCTAAATAAATATTGACATTTTAATTCTACTGATTTTTTTTATATAAATGCTGTTTGGGTTAGCTGATCTTAAATCAGGAAGCTTCTGCAAAAACTCATGGTTCTGAATAATCTTTTCACTCATTTTTAAACAGACTGGTTTTGGTGATTGCTTTTTTTCTTTCCATCTCTCATATTTTCAGTGATAATTCTGCTTTATGTCAGATTTTTGTCACTGATAATCAGTATTTTTAGATGTATGTTTGGTCTGGACTAACAGAAGATGTAAGAGCTTTTAGTGTATATTAAAGAATATGTTGCAACAACAGTGTTAACCATTCAAAGATTAGATACTGGAAAAATACACTTTTTCTGAGTTCCATGTAATGTGCAACTATGATTAGGTACATACCTTGGTACCTTTCCAAAATAGAATGGAAAGGATATGATGCAACACACCTAGATGTCTGCTTCTGCACTAGTGGTACCTAGTCTGCATGGTCATAGAATTACTGTGTTTAAGGCACAATTAATCTCACCCTGGAGTAACTTATTATGAGTTGACCTGATGTGCAGAGAGGAGCTGAAGTCTTCTTGAATTTTGAAGTTAGGTTTCCAGGAAATGAAAATGCTCATTCTAATTTTCACAACATAGAGCCATCTATCTGAGGTATCTATGTAAGGAACTTGGTTTTCCTATGTACTCAAAAGGAGGGCCTTCCAAATGACAAACTAACCTGCTGAAGATCTGTCTGTTGATTATTCAGGGAGGCTAAGGTAGTAATCTTTGTAATTCCAGTAAGTTTTAAGTAAGTGCCTAAGGGCAGGTGAATTTGTGTTTCTCTGTTTTAAGCGACTATATATATAGAGTGCCCTCTCTCAACCCTCTCCTTAAATACATATCAATATGTTACATTACTCCAGAACACTGAGAGTTAAAACTTGATTTCTGTTGATTGAATACTTTTAAGTGCCTAACTTTTGATAGTCACATCCAAATATTTTTGAGCTGCTTTGATACAATATGCAAAGCAGAAAGAGAAATGGGTGCACCAATGAACAAAACCTGAAATAATAGATAGGTAAATAGTGTTTCCTATTTATACTGAAAAATTCTATAATTAGAAATAGCTAACCCTCTACACTAGAGGTAGAAAATAATTACTTGATCTTGCAGTCACTAGGTCTCAATTTCATTTCAGATATATGAATCAAGGGGTATACAGCTATGAAGGCACTCTAAAAAGACACAACACATAATTTCAATCCAAACACTCACAAAGCAATCACATGAACTTTTTGCAGCTTTGTAGTATAAATATGCAAGTTCATACTCAGTTACCAGTTATTTGATATAAATGTTTTATTTCTTTGCAAATGATGGCAAGCAGCTATCCAAAAACAAATTACAAGAGCCAAAGGAATGGTATCTGAAAGGCACAAATGCATTGTTTGTAACCTGTATTACTTGTCAGAACATTTGCATGTGTGCAGGGTGAAAAGGAGGAAGAATAACAGGAATGATAGACACTATGATCAAAACATTAATCAGAGAAAATAATCTTTTGCTAAATTAAACAAGAATATTTTCTGCTGCCACAATAGCTGGAGCATGAAAGCTTGTTAAAGTTTAAAATTAAGTTATGGAAACAAGTCAGTTTTTAATAGTAAGACCATTGTTTCCTGGGTTACCCACCCCTAAGAGCTGGAGACAGGAAGCAGAATGAAACCCCATAATCCAAGGGAAATGGTTAATGACCTACTACACACTTAGACACAGACAGACAAGTCTTTGGGGCCAAATGAAATCTGTCCAAAGCTACTGAGAGAGCTGGCAGAAGTGCTCACCAAGCCACTTTCCATTGTCTGCCAGCATCCCTAGCTAATTGGGGATGTATCAGTTGGCTGCACTTCAGCAAACGTGATGCCCATCTACAAGAAGAGCTGGGAGGAGGATGCTGGGAACTGCAGGCCTACAGTCTGACCTCACTGTCAGGGAAAGTAATGGAGCAGATCCTTGAGGTCCCTTCCAACCCTAACAATTCTCTGATTGTATGATTAAGTGATTGTCCCCCTGTAGTCAGCATTGGTACACTTTTAGTACCATGTTCAGTTTTGGGTCCCTCACTACAAGAAAGATGCTATCATGCTCTGGCCAGCCTGATCTAGTGTAGAGTGTCCCTGCCCATGGCAGGGGGGTTGGAACTAGATGATCCTTGTGGTCCCTTCCAACCCTGACTGAAACTATGAAACTATGTGCTGGAGCATCTCCTAAGAAGAGCAACAAAACTGGTGAAGGGTGTAGAGCATAAGTCTTGTGATGAGTGGGTGAGGCAGCTTCAGAGAAAAGGAGGCTGAGGGGAGACCTTATCACTCTCTATAACTACTTGAAAGGAGGTCATAGCAAGATGGGGGTCAATCTCTTCTCCCAGGTAACAAGAAAATAGGACTAGAGGAAATGGCCTCACATTGCACCAGAGGAGGTTTATGTTGGGTATTAGGAGGAATGTCTTCACCAAAACCTTGTCAAATACTGAAAGAGGCTGCCCAGGGAAGTGGTTGAGACACCATCCCTAGAGGTATTTACAAAATGTGTAGATTTGTCACTTAGGGATGTGATTTGGACTTGGCAGTGCTATATTAATGCTTGGACTTGATGATCTTAAAGGTCTTTTCCAACTTAAATGGATCTATAATTATAGTAAATATTGTAGAAATCAACATAATGGTTCACTGTACTATCATCTCTTATGCTTCCTGGTCCCTATCAAAGATGATAAATAAGAAGCTGCTGTTTGCTTCAGTGAAAGGAAATTAAAAGCAAAAAAAACCAAACAACCACCAACCAAACCCCACACATCTTTCAAAAATAGAAATAAGTCAAAACCCAGCAGAAACAATTTTTCTTCCTGCCACATTCTGTCTAATAATTAAATAGTCCAGTCCTACTCAGAAAATTGATAATCTTTTTATTATCAAGTTTATTCTTTGAAGTCAAGCAAAAAGATGAGAGAAGCTGTTTTCTAACATGTCCTGCAAAAAAATACACTGTGAAAACTAGCTGAAATGGAGCTAAAATACCAAGAGTTTTCTATGCAGTTTAAGAGACAGACTGAAATATACCAGAATAATTTTAATTCCATTATTCTTTATTTCCAAATGTATAAAGATATTTGATCACTTTGTGTGTGGAGTTACCAGGGCAGTTGGACCTAGTGAACTGGAAGCTCCCTGTCTTTAATATTAATTTTTTACTGTTCGTTTAGTTGCTTTTGTGCTTTCTTCATATTAATAAATACACATTTTACTAATTTATAGAATCATAGAATCAATAAGGTTGGAAGAGACCTCAAAGATCATCAAGTCCAACGTGTCACCCAAGACCTCATGACTACTAAACCATGGCTTCAAGTGCCACATTCAAGCCCCTCTTGAACACCTCCAGGGATGGTGATTCCACCACCTCCCTGGGCAACACATTCTGGATAGCTAACAACTTTCTCTGTGAAGAACTTTCTCCTCACCTCAAGCCTTAACTTCCCTTGGTGCAGCTTAAGACTGTGTCCTCTTGTTCTGTTGGTGGTTGCCTGGGAGAAGAGACCAAACCCCTCCTGGCTACAACCTCCCTTCAGGTAGTTGTAGACAGCAATAAGGTCTCCCCTGAGCCTCCTCTTCTCCAGGCTAAACAATCCCAGCTCCCTCAGCCTCTCCTCATAGGGTGTATGCTCCAGGCCTCTCTCTGCCCTGCTCTGGACACATTCAAGAGTCTCAATGTCCTTCTTAAATTGAGGGGCCCAGAACTGGACACAGCACTCAAGGTGTGGCCTAACCAATGCAGAGTACAGGGGCACAATGACTTCCCTGCTCCTGCTGGCCACACTATTCCTAATGCAGGCCAGGATGCCATTGGCCTTCTTGGCCACCTGGGCACACTGCTGGCTCGTGTTCAGCCAGCTGTCAATCAGTTACCCCCAGGTCCCTTTCTGCCTGGCTGCTCTCCAGCCCCTCCAACCCCAGCCTGTACCACTGCATGGGGTTGTCGCCAAAGTGCAGCACCCAGCACTTGGACTTGTTGAATGCCATCCTGTTGGACTCTGCCCATCTGTCCAGCCAACATCTGCTCCCAACTTGGTGTCATCTGCAAATTTACTGATGACTGACTCAACCCCTTCATCCAGATCATCAGTAAAGATATTGAAAATGAAAATGATGGGGCCCAGCACTGATCCATGGGGCCACCACTAGTGACTGGCTGCCAGCTGGATGTGGCACCATTCACCACCACTCTCTGGGCTTGGCCCTCCAGCCAGTTCCTAACCCAGTGCAGAGTGCTGCTGTCCAAGCCACAGGCAGACAGCTTGGTCAGGAGTTTGCTGTGTAGGTAGCATGAAAATCAAAGTAGGATATCCATAGGAGATTAGAATAAACTGTAATTGTCTGAGATTTTTGCTGCATGATATTTGCTATATCTATTTAGTAATATGTTATGGCTTTTTACTTCTCTATTTTTAATTGCAGATAGAACCTAATTAAAGGCTGAGCTTGAGTTTAGTCTGAAAAATTTTGTGCAAAAGAGGCTTTTTAATTAATTATACACCTCATTAGTTTTTAAATTATAGTTGAACAAAGACAATTACTGTGATAAGAAAAAATATGGATTTGTTTGTTTCTCTCTTTTGGGTTTAATATGAATGAGGCTCATGTATGTTGTGCATTTGGATATAGGTATTGCTTGAGCTTTCAGTAGATAATGATTGGTAATGAAGTATGCAGAAAAGTCTAGACCATAGATAAATCAGAGAGTATTGTATGTATTGCTATTGCATCGTGTTGTTGTACTAAGAGAAGGCTGTTTATCCTTCTCTGAGATCTCATTTGTATTCTTATCACACAGGTCATTTCACAGCTTCGGATCCTGAGCAGGTCAGTAACTGCTGGCTGCAAATTTGACAGAGAAATATGGTCTACTGAACTTTCTCCCGTTCTCAACTTATGGAAGAAACTTAATCAGGTAGGAAAGCAGTCAGTTTGAAAATGCCTTTTTTTTTTTCCCCTCCTCCCAGCAACTACATTAAAAGTAGGATCTAAGGAATTACCTTAAATATTGAAACATAAGATGTGAAAAAGTATATTAAATGCATTTGAGGTGGGAAGGACAGTGTTACGTGTGTGTACTTAGCCATGAAGCCTGTATGTGGGATAACAGGCTATCACTTTTCTTCCCCATACGGAGGTGAGACCACGCTGACATGACTTGAGACTAACATTTGGTATGTGTTTCCAAGAAGTACACTGATATATTTTTAGATTTGAATTAACTCTCTCAAATTCTCTTATATTCACAATATAATGTTTAATTATTTCTAATACTGTTTTTTTCCCTGTCTACCACTGAAATGCAGTACAAGCTAAAGATAACGCTGTGATTGAGGGTCATTAAAATCCTTTCTACACTGCTTGCAATATCCAGTGTCACTTCCTTTTTTGTTTCTTTTTTTCTGGGTTTGTTCAGTTGGTGGGGATTTTTTTACATGTACAGTAAGGGTTGATTTCCAACCATTGAATTGTTATCAGGGGCTGCCCATTCAGCTGTGTATGTGTAATTGTCTTTGAAATGCAGATAATAGGTATAGCTGGGGGAGGATCCTTCTCACCTCATTCCACGTGTCTACCTAGACATTTGGCCATTATTTTCTTCTCAACAATAACTTAGTGGATCATAGACATTGTAACCTTGACACACTGGACAGATGAGCAGAGTCCAACGGCGTGAGATTGAACACATCCAAGTGCCGGGTTCTACACATTGGCCACAACCACCCCATGCAGTGCTAGAGGCTGGGGTCAGAGTGGCTGGAGAGCAGCCAGGCAGAAAGGAACCTGGGGGTACTGGTTGACAGTAGGCTTAACATGAGCCAGCAGTGTGCCCAGGTCGCCAAGAAGGCCAACGACATCCTGGCCTGGATCAAGAATAGTGTCACCAGCAGGAGCAGGGAGGTCATTGTGCCCCTGTACTCTGCACTGCTTAGGCCACACCTTGAGTACTGTGTCCAGTTCTGGGCCCTTTAGTTTAGGAAAGATGTTGACTTGCTGGAAGGTGTCCAGAGAAGGGCAACAAAGCTGGGGAGGGGTTTGGAGCACAAGCCCCATGAGGAGAGGCTGAGGGAGCTGGGGTTGCTTAGTCTGGAGACGAGGAGACTCAGGGGAGACCTTATTGCTGTCTACAGCTACCTGAAGGGAGTTTGTAGCCAGGTGGGGGTTGGTCTCTTCTCCCAGGCAGCCAGCACCAGAACAAGAGGACACAGTCTCAAGCTGCACCAGGGGAGGTTTAGGCTGGATGTTAGGAAGAGGTTCTTCATAGAGAGAGTGATTGCCCATTGGAATGGGCTGCCTAGGGAGGTGGTGGAGTCACTGTCACTGGAGGTCTTTAGGAGGAGACTTGATGGGTTGCTTGGTGCCATGGTTTAATTGATTAGTTGGTGTTGGATGATGGGTTGGATGTTAGGATCTCGAAGGTCTCTTTCAACCTGGTTCATTCTCTTTTTCTATTCTATTCTATTCTATTCTATTATTATTCTATTCTATTCTATTCTATTCTATTCTATTCTTATATCCATTCTATTCTAAAAACATGTCTTGTACCAGTAACAATAGAACGAGAAAAACCTTTCCCGTATGCAAATAACCACGTATCACGGAGTGATATGAGGTGCACATCAGAATTTGCTGCTAAGTTTTGAAATCTCTGACTAAACTCCCATTGAAACCATGCTAAATGCACCATGTTTCTGTCAAAATAATCTTTTGATAGCAAATAGCTTCTTGTTGAAATTTGTGGCCTCTGAAGGTGGACTTCTGTAAGAGAAGCCAGTATATTTCAGTGTGGCACCTTCTCTTGTGTCTTGCTGACTAGAGTTGAATTTACCTTTAGGCTTGCAACACCTCTTTGGAAAATTGCAGATGTGATTGTTGTAAATAGTATACCTGCACAATCAGAAAATTACACATTTTGATTGTAGTGTTTGGAAGACTGAAAAATAAGGCTAGTTTTAAGCAATAAACCAAAACAACACAGAGTTAGCACTTATTAGCAGCATGCACTGCAACCGGCCACTTATTCATCATTTCAAATGCCTGAAACTCAGGAAGTGTCCAGTATAGGTCTGAATTGAGTCTAGCTAATCTACTTAAATATTCAAAGCTGGTTTTAAAATCCCTACTTTTATTCTAGAAGCAAAAAAAATGCTTAGAAGCTGTTAATTGTAGACAAAGATTAAGTGTGTTTTCAAACTTTTTATTCCAGTGATGATGTGTAAATCAAAGATTAACTCCAAAAGGATTATCTTTCAAATACCTTGAAAATAATTACTGTGCTTCTGATGATTCCAAAGCATAACAGTACTTACCACTGATGTAGATTTGTCCTGCAGAGTTATAGTGGAATAATTGTTCGTAATCTTTAAGCGTGGACATATTTTTATCTGTACCCCTCAATACCATATGGTGATCACTTCTGCAGTCTGTCATTGAGGGTCCAAGTTTAGATAAAATGACAGTGTTTGACTAAGTATTTCTAGACACAGAACTTCAGCATTTCATCCTACAAAAAAAAGAAATGAAAAATCAGTCTAAATAATTTAGAGTATGTAGCACAGCTAAGCTCTGTGGAGTGCATGACGTCAGGAACTTCAGAAATCAGTGATAAAAGGAAAACTTTACACAATATTGGCCATCATTTCACAGATCTCTAAATATGCTGACTTCTTCATGGTGTGGTGGCTGAAGAATTATACCACATTAAAGGGTGTAAAATAATAATTTTTTTTTCTTTGAGTGTGAGTTGTAATCTCTCAGTCAGTAGCACTGGAGACAGCAAAGGCTTGCTACAGTTGCGCAGCAGTTTGGGCAGAAGAGCTTACAGAAGGCCAGCAGCTTTGCTCAGTAGAGAATATGCCTTCTCAGCAGTGGTAGCGATATGCCACAGCTCATAGTGCCGGGTTCTGCACATTGGCACAACAACCCCGAGTGCTGCTACAGGCTGGGGTCAGAGTGGTTGGAGAGCGGCCAGGCAGAGAGGGACTGGGGGTGCTGGTTGATGTAGGTTGAACATGAGCCTGCAGTGTGCCCAGGCAGCAAGAGGCCAATGGCATCCTAGCCTGCATCAGAAACAGTGTGGCCAGCAGGAGCAGGGAGGTCATTCTGCCCCTGTACACTGCACTGGTTAGGCCGCACCTTGAGTACTGTGTCCAGTTCTGGGCCCCTCATTAAGAAAGATGTTGTCTTTGGAGCGTCCCAGAGAAGGGCAACAAAGTTGGTGAGGGTTTGGAAGACAAGCCCTATGAGGAGAGGTGAGGGAGCTGGGGTTGCTTAGCCTGGAGAAGAGGAGACTGAGGGGTGACCTTATTGCTCTCTACAATACCTGAAGGGAGGTTGTAGCCAGGCGGAGGTTGGTCTCTTCTCCCAGCAGCCAGTACCAGAACAAGAGGACACAGTCTCAGGCTGCGCCAGGGCAGGTTTAGACTTGAAGTTAGGAAGAAGTTCTATACTGAGAGAGTGATTGCCCACTGGAATCAGCTGCCTGTGGAAGTGGTGGAGTCACCTTCATTGGAGGTATTCAAGAAGAGGCTTGATGGGGTGCTTGGTGCCAGGGTTTAGGTTTTTTTTAGTTGTTTAGGTGGGTTGTATTGTACTGTATTGTACTGTATTGTACTCTTTTGTACTGTATTGTACTGTACGGTACTGTATTGTATTTTAGGTGGGTTGGATTGGTTGATGGGTTGGACGTGATGATCTTGAAGGTCTCTTCCAACCTGGTGTATTGTATTGTATTATTGTATTGTATAGTCCCAGCTCCTTTTGGAGCAATGAATGCAGCTCAGTAGATCTCAAACTGGAGGGAGTCCCTGGTGCCTCATCCTGAGGCTGGGGCAACAGGAGGGGGTATTCTAACCTGCAGGAGATGTGTGCTTGTTGAGGATCTTTGTCATCCAATTAAGGAGCTGTGAGAGGGGGTAATTAGACTTTGCTCCATCAGAAATAGATTAGCTGGATCATTTCTAAGACACTGCAGGTTGAAGAGCCAAGCCCTCAACTAACCTGAGGGTGGTGCAGGCATACTGTGTGCCTGTTGGGGTAGGAAGTGGCAATTTACAGGATGGCAAAGGCTGGAGGCTTGTGACTTTTGGCATCAGGAGGAAAGGCCTTGCTCCATCTGAGGATTTCACTTATAGAACATATTAGTGCCCTACAGCTGGCAAGAGGCTGAGACCTTGTCAAATGAAGGTCTCAAGCCAGCTAAACCTGATCCACACAGAAGCACCAGGAGCAACTCCTGCTGTGGGAGAACGATATCCATTTTCTTATCTGATCTGTTACCTAAGGAGATCTGCTACTTACTGGTGTTCAGATAAGGGACATTGTGAAAAGACTGCCAAACCTTGTTCTGGCTCTATCACCCCTTGATACTTTTCCACATACCCCCCAGTCATAATGCCAAGAATGACATGGAGCTTGACTGCATCAGTCTAGGGGTGGTGGTTAAAGGTGTGGGGACCTAAGTGGTTTGTGTTCTTGATCCTCACAGTGAAGGTCAAAAACATGAAGCGTGGACAGGTCCTCCAGCTGGTTGCACAGCTGGCATCAGCATCAGGGGGTTGTTTTTTATGACTGTGGGTCACTTTCTGAGGATTGATACTTGGGTGCTTTAAAGAGAAAGGATCCAAGTAACTGAGTGGGGCCAACAGGCTGGCCAGCATGATGAGGAGAGTTTTAAATTAGAAGTAGCAAGGCAGGGAGAGGATGATCAAAAATTATGTGAAGAAGTAGTTGACCATGTTGGCAGACAATGTCTGTAAGCATCATCATCAACAAATTTAACAAAATGGAGCTGAAGGGGGACTATCTCAAATGTGTCCTTAGAAACAAGGAGGGTCCTATCTGACAGAATTATGAGGAAATATCTCACAGTCTTTCTGGGAAATCATCACGATGGGATGCCTCTCTGATGTGCTTGTACACTAATGTTGCAGTGTGGGGAACAAAGAAGAGAAATTAGAAGTTTGTGTGCAGCTGCAGAGTTATGATCTCATAGGGGTCACAGGGATGTGGTGGGATAGCTCACACATCTGTAGGCTGCCATGAGCAGATACAGATTTGCTTGGAAGGATAAGCCAGCAAGGTGAGGACAGGAAATTGCCCTTTATTCCAGAGACCAGTGGGAATGCATGGCGCTTTACCTAGACATGCACAAAGTGCCAGCTGAGAGTTTGCAAATTCAGATTAGAAGTCAACAGGCCACAAATCAAGTAGGTGAGGCCTTTTTTACACAGCTGAAAGAAGCCTCACATTCTCAGACCCTGGTCTTTGGACAAATTTGTATTAGAAGGGTAACAAAAATGAAGATTAGGAAAATTGCATGCCTCTTGTTCTGGTTCTGGTTGCCTGGGAGAAGAGACCAACCCTCTCCTGGCTACAACCACCCTTCAGGTAGTTGTAGAGAGCAATAAGGTCTCCCCTGAGCATCTTCTACTCCAGGTTAAACAATCCCAGCTCCCTCAGCCTCTCCTCATAGGGCTTATGCTCGAGGACTCTCACCAGCCTCGATGGCCTTCTCTGGATGCATTCAGGTGCCTCAATATCCTTCTTAAATTGAGGAGCCAGAACTGGACACAGTACTCAAGGTGTGGCCTAACTAGTGCTGAGTACAGGGGCACAAATGACTTCCCTGCTCCTGCTGGCCACACCATTGCTGATGCAGGCCAGGATGCCATTGGCCTTATTTACCACTTGGGCACACTGCTGGCTTATGTTTAGCCAGCTGTCAACCTGTACCCCCAGGTCCCTTTCTGCCTGGCCACTCTCCAGCCACTCTGACCCCAGCCTGTATCACTGCATGGGGTTCTTGTGGCCAATGTGCAGCACCCAGCACTTGGACTTGTTAAATGCCATCATGTTGGACTCTGCCCATCTGTCCAGCCCGGCAAGGTTCCTCTGCAGAGATCTCCTACCCTCTGACTGATCAACAAGATGCCACAAACAAGAGCAAAAATGGCAGACATACATTAGAAATTTTGGCATTTAAATTTAACACTTTCTGAAATGGGAAATACTTCTCATTTATTAATACAGTAATGAAGATTTCCATGGGGTTGTTTTTTTCAGAAATAGTTCAGGAAATTTACTGGACTAATTTTTCAACTCAGTGGCATGCATTTTGCAAAGCCCTGTTAAATGTTACTAGCAATTATTCAGACATCCTGAAGTTGTTGAGCTGAGGAGTTTATTATTCTATGTCTGTCTAATGACTGAATCATGGAAACTGCCTCTTCTTGATCCACAGTTTATTAGTTCAGTCAGAATGCAGACTCTGGAATTTTTAATTGAATTTTACATTAAATGAAAGAGATACTTAAAATCTGGTTCACATTGGTGCACTCTTCTGTTGGAAGTTACACAAGCAAACTTTCTATTCAGCTCTTCTGGACTATATTAGCTTCATTGAAGACATATATTTAAAATTGCCATTTAAAAAGACCCTTGTAATGAATACTGTTCTAAACTGCCCCAGCAGTGTCTTTCAACATGATTTAGTAACAGCTTAACACTAATCAAATAATAAACCTCTCATGAACTTGCCATTAAGTTAAAAAAAAATTACAAAACTCAAAATACCCAAATGCTGTTCAAGAAATGAAGCCATTACTGAATGATTTGTCAAACAAATGTTACACAAATCTTAAATCTTCCTAATATGGAAGGATGTCCCTGGTGGCCAGGGCTGGGCCATCAGAGCAATTCAACCAACATCTCTTCTGGTGTTCATCCTCTTCCCATGTATCCTTCTGACATGACAGTGTAGATGAAGACCTGCATAAGCACTTCTTGGTCACATAACTGGGTCTGCTGGAAATATAGAATAGAATAGAATAGAATAGAATAGAATAGAATAGAATAGAATAGAATTAGAATAGAATTAGAATAGAATAGAAGTAGAATAGACCAGGTTGGAAGAGACATAGGATAGGATAGGATAGGATAGGATAGGATAGGATAGGATAGGATAGGATAGGATAGGATAGGATAGGATAGGATAGGATAGGATCAACCAGGTTGGAAAAGACCTTCGAGATCAAGTCCAACCTATCATCCAACACTATCTAATCAACTAAACCATGGCAACAAATGTCCCATCCAAGCTCTTCTTGAACACCTCCAGTGATGGTGACTCCACCACCTCCCTGGGCAGCCCGTTCCATTTCTGTGAAGAACTTCTTCCTAACATCTGGCCTAAACCTCCCCTGGCACAGCTTGAGTCTGTGTCCTCTTGTTCTGGTGCTGGTTGCCTAGGAGAAGAGACCAACCCCCTCCTGGCTACAACCTCCCTTCAGGTAGTTGTAGACAGAAATAAAGCCTGCTCTGAGCTTTCTTTTCTCAAGGCTAAGCAACCCCAACTCCCTCAGCCTCTCCTCATGTACAAAGGCACTCAGGCATTTGCCATCTTATGATCATTTTCAGAGAAGCACAATAATGTCAGGAGGCAATGGGGCTGATTAACTGTTTCATTATTTCCAAATGGATGTCGTGAATGGGGAGAGACAGGAATCAGTGCTGCATTGTCATTTTAAGGATGATACATTTTCTGCCTTGTTTCAAGGAAATCCTTTAGTAACCCTGGGAAAGTTAGAAGGCACACACATATTCTTCCTGAAGCATAAGCTGTCATGATGAGTTCTGCCTTATCTTCTGTTCTGTGTAAATTGAAAGCTAACTAATTATTTTAATATATTTGTATAATGTTCCAAAACAATTGCAAAAGTAGTTTTGAAAGCCAATGGGTTGTTGCTCTTTTATCTAAAATATTAGGAACCTCAGCTTGTAATGGGTTGGGGCAGACCCCCTCCCCACCATGGGCAGAAATAACGACTCAGACAAACTGATTGTAAAAGTGGTGGAAAGTGTAAATGGAAACTGGTGAGTGTGTACAGAAAGCCAGAAGCACAATGACAAAGAAATCCCAAAGCAAACCCAGAAGCATCCCATCCCCACCTGAGGGTGCACCCAACCCCCAGGGCTCCTTTTTCACCCCCTTCCCACTGCTAGGCTAGTGTTAGCTGGCCAGATCTGAGACTGCCCATCCCCCTGGCCTTGGGCCTAGCCAGGCCCAAGGCTGGGAGATATCTCCCCCAGTTACCAGGTGCGGGCAAGGGGAAGGAAGAGGAAGTGCCAGACCCCATGCTGGATCATATAATGGTGCAGAGAATTGTGGTATGAAATACCTAATTTCCTATGTCTGCCCACTGGGCTGGACTTCTGGACACAGGAAGCATCCCCCCATAGCAGAGGGTACCCAGCCCAAACTGCCACACAGCTTTAACAAAAGAGCCATGTTTTTTCACCAAGGAAAATCAGTAGATGCAGAAATAGAAGATCATTCTTTCCTGTATTTTCAGCAATGAAAACTGTGTATAATGAACAGAATAAGCAGAGAGACTCGAAGGAGAAGGCAGAATAGGTACATCAAAAGGCTGGAAGGGAGGTTGTAGCCAGGCAGAGGTTGGTCTCTTCTCCCAGGCAGCCAGTACCAGAACAAGAGGACACAGTCTCAGGCTGCGCCAGGGCAGGTTTAGTCTGGCTCTTAGGAAGAAGTTCTATACCGAGAGAGTGATTGCCCACTGGAATCAGCTGCCTGTGGAAGTGGTGGAGTCACCTTCATTGGAGGTGTTCAAGAAGAGGCTTGATGGGGTGCTTGGTGCCATGGTTTAGTTTTTCAGTTGTTTAGGTGGGTTGTATTGTACTGTATTGTACTGTATTGTATTTAGGTGGGTTGGATTGGTTGATGGGTTGGACGCGATGATCTTGAAGGTCTCTTCCAACCTGGTGTATTGTATTGTATTGTATTCTAAAACCTGGCATCAGCACCAGTACTGAATTTTGAATCAAATGCAGAACTAGTGGGGGCATATGAGTTTATTTTCATGATATTCATTACATTTCTGAGGGAGCCATTTTCAGAACATAGGGAAATTTGCAAAGACTTGAATTTAGGAAGATAACTCGGGAAAGTTCTGGAGCAGTTTAGGTGAGACTGTATGAAATCTTATCTTGTACTGAGATCATTACAAGTACAGAAGTAAAACAGGGAAAATTATCAAAGTCTCAAAATACACTTAATTTGATATCGGTTCATAACGTAGTATTTGGTATTAAAGATTAGAAACTATCTTCATTTTCTTATGATTAGGAAAAGCACACAGTAGTTCAGCAGTTCTTCATCTTAATTCCCAAGCAGGTCATGAGGCTATTTTTAAAGCTGATGTAAATTATATACAGAATGGATTTTAAGGGAATGGAACAGAACGCTGTAAGTATAAGCTGATAGCAGTATTCGTGTTTAATTTTCCTATAAAAATGACAGATGAGTTGTTTTAGCAAATTCTCAGGAGAAAGCATTAGAAAGAGTGATGAAATGAATATGCAATTCATAGGAGATTTATGTAGAGGACAGTATTGAGGAATTTAGAGACCTGCTCTTTCAGTAAGTTTTTAATGAATTAAGACAGTATACAGAAAGTCTGAGCAAAGGCTGCATGTTGCAGTGTCTCTGTTCTTCCCCTTTTGTGCAACTAAATACTCCAGTACGAAATTTCCAACAAGTTTGTGCTGGTTTCCCGTTACATTTTAAATTCACTTAACAACCTGTGAGCTCAGAAAAACTGGAGTGAAGCTGATACTGTTATTTCAGGATGCATGCAAAGTCAAAACACAAAATGCAACATTTGTAAATATGCTTCTTACCCTTTGAACAGTGAATAACTTTGTTGCGTGCCGTTTTAACAATGTGAGAGGGAAGACCTAATCCTTCATTTTTTCTGTCAGTCATTAACCAAAGTTACTGTATTACTCTTGCACTTAGCTTATTCTCATGTTTTTACTTGGTAGCTGAGAGCAGTGTGAGCTTAAAATGAGAAACACATGGAAGTTCTGACAAATTTACAGTACCTGAGAATAGAATACATAGAATAAACCAGGTTGGAAGAGACCTCCAAGATCGTCGCGTTCAACCCATCAACCAATCCAACCCACCTAAACAACTAGACCATGGCACCAAGCACCCCATCAAGTCTCCCCCTGAACACCTCCAATGATGGTGACTCCACCACCTCCCCAGGCAGTCCATTCCAATGGGCAATCACTCTCTCTGTATAGAACTTCTTCCTAACATCCAGCCTAAACCTCCCCTGGTGCAGCCTGAGACTGTGTCCTCATGTTCTGGTGCTGGCTGCCTGGGAGAAGAGACTGCAAGTCTACAACCTCCCTTCAGGTAGTTGTAGAGAGCAAGAAGGTCACCCCTGAGTCTCCTCTCCAGGCTAAGCAACCCCAGCTCCCTCAGCCTCTCCTCATAGGGTTTGTGTTCCAAAGCCCTCACCAACTTTGTTGTCCTTCTCTGGACACATTCCAGCAAGTCAGTGGTCATGGATGCAGTTATTCTGTGTGTTCTGGGAAGCACGATGCCATGTGACAATTCAGAGGTGTATTTATTCTGAAAAAAAAGTGAAAACTACTTGTTATTTTGAGAAGAGATATGTCAGAGAATGTAAAATTTAATTTTACCTTTAATAAATTACTAGGAATTGAAAGAGCAGAACATTTCCTTCCCAAAGGCTAGGGTTTTCTTTTTTCACACTTACACCTTGTAGGATTTTCCAATAAAGGTTTAAATTCTCTAACTGGAATTTGGTGCAGCATTTTGTCACATGTCAGGTTGGCAATTTCAGAACACATGTTAAAATGTATTTTTGTAATAAGCTGCATGTGAATTTAGATTTGCAAGATTACACCATCTCTTGAAATTATTGAATAAATTTGGATTTTCAGTGGCTGTAATGGAATGGAAGTAAGTCATAAAAATATCAGCATGAGAGCAGCAGTACATCTGAGTCAGAGTTACTCAGGATTTGCATGCATTATTTATTTTGTGTCATTTATTTGTGGTGGACTAATAGAGGATGTCTTGATGTTTTCATCTGTATTAGCTTCATTTGAGAACATACATTTTGATTATTGCTATTTGAAAACACCTTTATAACGAATACTGTCCTAGAACTGATTCAGCAGTGTCATGGAATGGAATGGAATGGAATGGAATGGAATGGAATGGAATGGAATGGAATGGAATGGAATGGAATGGAATGGAATGGAACTGAACGGAATAGAATAGAATAGAATAGAATAGAATAGAATAGAATAGAATAGAATAGAATAGAATTAACCAAGTTGGAAAAGACCTTCAAGATCAGTGAGTCCAACCTGTCATCCAACACTATCTAATCAACTAAACCATGGCAACAAGCACCCCGTCCAGTCTCTTCCTAAACACTGCAGTGATGGTGACTCCACCACCTCTCTGGGCTGCCCATTCCAATGGCAAATCTCTCTTTCTGGGAAGAACTTCTTCCTAACATCCAGCCTAAGTCTCCCCTGGTGCAGCTTGAGACTGTGTCCTCTTGTTCTGGTGCTGGTTGCCTGGGAGAAGAGACCAACCCCCACCTGGCTACAGACTCCCTTCAGGGAGTTGTAGACAGCAATAAGGTCTGCCCTTAGCCTCCTCTTCTCCAGACTAAGCAACCCCAGCTCCCTCAGCCTCTCCTCATAGGGCTTGTGCTCCAAACCCCTCCCCAGCTTTGTTACCCTTCTCTGGACACATTCCAGCAACTCAACATCTTTCCTATACTGAGGGGCCCAGAACTGGACACAGTACTCAAGGTGTGGCCTAACCAGTGCTGAGTACAGGTGCAGAATGACTTCCCTGCTCCTGCTGGCCACACCATTCCTGATCCAGGCCAGGATGCCATTGGCCTTCTTGTCCACCTGGGCACACTGCTGGCTCATGTTCAGCCTACTGTCAACCAGTACCCCCAGGTCCCTTTCTGCCTGGCCGCTCTCCAGCCACTCTGACCCCAGCCTGTAGCACTGCATGTCTTACCAAATCAGTGTGGTTTATAGTACCCAGTCCAATCATGTCCTGCTCAGTGCACTGCTGTTTTTATACTGAAAGTTCAACACAAATACTAGGAGCAATAATTCAGGTAAGTGAAGTTTCTTTCAGAAATTTCAGTACTTTTGAAGTAATTGAGTAGCCAGAGTTGTCTTAGAAGGGTGGCACCTCTGTCAAACATCTCAAGGACAATACTGAAAGAGTCAGTTTTAGTCCTGTTTCAGAACAAGGTGGGGGGATATATCTAAATTATTTCAGAGTTAAAAAAATATTATGCATTAAACTAAGAATGTATTGCATAGCATAATAGCTTCCCTGAGTCTATTAACTGTACACCATCTGTGGTTTTGTTTTTTAGAATTCTAACCTGATTCATCAGAAAGTGTCTCCTCCTGTGGAGCAACAAGGCTCTCCCATCTTATCATTCATTATGCTGGAACAATTCAATGCCATTCGCCTTGTGCAGAGCATCCACCAGTCACTTGCTTCTTTAAGTAAAGTCATCAGAGGTACCTCCTTGCTAAGTTCTGAAGTACAAAGACTAGCAAGCGCTCTGCTAAATCAGAAGGTAATTTTGTTGTGAATTTACATTATAAGCAATGAAAAAGAGTAAGGTAACTGACCAAATTTCTGATGCACATTTTCATGCCACCATTTGCTCTAGGTTCTTTTATTGGTAGAGCCTCTCAAATGGAGTTCATTTATTGATAGTGACTCTAAAGCAGAAGTAAGTTTTCTTCTGGAACGAAACCCCAGAAAAAATGTTGCTTCAAGAACTTGCAGAAGCTTCTAAGTGTATTATAATTTTATCAGGCTTTCTCTTAATGACAAATCTGGTAAGATCAGAAGTTGTGGTTACTATTTTAATTTCATGCTAGATGAGTCAAATATAGCCAATAGAATATGTAAAGCTGTCCCTTTTCTTAGTTTTTACAGTTTCTTAAAAGCTAAGTTTTACTGCAGTTGTAATCAAAGTTCACTTTCTGCATTTACTCAATATGGATTATTGCCATATCACACCAGTCAAGCTGTGCCTATCATACCAACCTGTCATCTCACCTTATATTCTTGATACATAGGAAAAGAAATCAAAACCTGTACATGTACTTTCTCTATGCTTTCTGGCATTGCAGTAGCTCTGTTTATAAACTGGTACAATTAATGACTGCAACTTTATATGGTCTGTCATTAACAGCTAGATAATTGGGATCCAAAGATAGTCAAATATTGACATGCAAGTCTGTGGTTTTGTTTCACCTCCAGCAACTCATAAATTGTGTTGGTGCTAATGCACAGGCATTGAGATTGGCCCTAGAATGAATCATAATTCCTATTAACAGCTTGTTTATCTTCGTGTGAGGAACAAGTATTGTTAAAGAGAGTGTTATGCATTTATTGATCTATCAAATTTCTAATTAAAACAATAATTAAATTCTTTGTCTCTCAGACTCACAAGACAGCATTTGTTAGCAAAATTGTAGTACAATTAGAATAAATTAACATTTTCGTGGTAGCAATCTCATTGCCTTTTTAAACACGTTTTTGACTGTGTTGTAGAAATTGGTGCTAAATATAAGTCATAGTGAATGCAAATGATACATACAGTGGCCATTTCTTATTATTCATAGTTATATTTCTTGTTACTGAGCAAGTGTATGGCTCATGTGCTTAAGTAACACTCTTAAATTGGAAGGAACAGGAGCAATGAGGCTTATCACTGTCACAAAAATGTACTTAAAGATTCTATGCATTTTTATCTCTCACAAACATCAGTTCCATGCTTCCTGATATATTGAACAAAGTGTTTGTGGCACTTCTTCTGCTTGCCTACCCACTTACCTTGACACAAATCACTTTATTGGATTGTAACCACAATCTTCAGCAGCCCTCCAGAGAGTTGCTAATGCCATGCTCTTGGCGTGGCAGCTAAACCACACTATATTTTTCGCCTTACGGTGATTTGTTTCATGTATATTTCTATACACTGTTCTTGTTGGCTTTAATGTGGACAAACGTTATGTGGCAAAGGATTCTTTGAAAATTATAAAATCACCAAGACTGACCAAGATTGACCCCATCTGGAATACTGCATTCAGTTCTGGACCCTCTATTACAAGAGGGATCTGGACATGCTGGAACGTGTCCAGAGAAGAGCCTTCTTCTACGAGAAGGCACCTCTTCTATGAGGACAGACTGAAAGAGTTGGGGCTGTTCAGTCTGGAGAAGAGAAGGCTCCCAGGTGACCTTATTGTGGCCTTCTAATATCTGAAGGGGGCCTACAGGAGGGCTGGGGAGGGACTTCTCAGGCTATCAGGTATTGATAGGACCAGGGGGAATGGAATGAAGCTGGAGGTGGGGAGATTCAGGCTGGACATGAGGAGGAAGTTCTTCCCCATGAGAGTGGTGAAGCCCTGGAATGGGTTATCCAGGGAGGTGGTTGAGGCTCCATCCCTGGAGGTGTTTAAGCCCAGGCTGGATGAGGCTCTGGCCAGCCTGATCTAGTGCAGGGTGTCCCTGTCCATGGCAGGGGGCTTGGAACTAGATGATCCTTATGGTCCCTTCCAGCCCTGACTGATTCTATGATTCTATGATTGTAGTTCTTTGAAGTTTGTAACACTTGAAGAAGCTGATGGAATAACAACAGAAACATGAAACTCAGTCAATGTGTGACTTTTATGGGTTTCACTAATGTGTCTTATTTATGCAAAATTCATATATTAGTGTACATTTGAAATATGCTTCCATAGTAACAATTTGCTAAGCTATTACCTTAAGCTTAAAGTAATTTAGAGTGATGTATTAGCGACATTTAGGTGAATGCCTTCTATATGATAGATTGGTGAGCCGCCTGTGAGTGCATGTCTAGCAAAAGTGTCTGCAAAAAATGCCAAGGATAATAGTTTCAAATCTTTAAAAGTCATCATTATACAAAAAAGCATGCATTTAGCTATGCTTTACTAATTGTCTTGTATGTGTTCTAGTTTATTAAGTTGATTGTGAGGTTGTGAGGTCTGTTGGGACAGGTTGGACTTGATGATCCTTGGGGTCTCTTCCAACCTTGGTTATACTGTGATACTGTGATACTGTGATTATTAATTAGTGTCCCCAGATCCAGATATTTTCTGGGGTTTATCTAAGAATAGAATAGAATAGAATAGAATAGAATAGAATAGAATAGAATAGAATAGAATAGAATAGAATTAACCAGGTTGGAAAAGATCTTCGAGATCATCAAGTCCAACCTATCACCCAACACCATCTTATCAGCTAAACCATGGCACCAAGTGCCTCATCCAGTATGAAAGGTACACGTGGAGTATTTACTTTGAAAGATACTTTTTTGTAACAAACTTCTGTGATCTGATTCTGAAAATCATTTCAGCATGTATGCTACTAGATTGTGAACTTCCTTGAAAATGCAGCTGTAGATGCTGAACATTAGAAGCTGTTTATTCTGCTCAGCATCTTCATTATTATGCAGTGTTCTGCAGGTAATGATTTAAATTAGTTCAGTTTTAACAAGAGCATGACAATCTCTTGCTGGTTGATTGTAGGCTGAACATGAGCCTGCAGTGTGCCCAGGCAGCCAAGAGGGCCAATGGCATCCTGGCCTGCATCAGGAAGAGTGTGGCCAGCAGGAGCAGGGAGGTCATTCTGCCCTTGTATACAGCACTGGTTAGGCCACACCTGGAGTACTGTGTCCAGTTCTGGGCCCCTCAGTTTAGGAAGGATGTTGACTTGCTGGAACGTGTCCAGAGAAGGGCAACAAAGTTGGTGAGGGGTTTGGAACACAAGCCCTATGAGGAGAGGCTGAGGGAGCTGGGGTTGCTTAGCCTGGAGAAGAGGAGACTCAGGGGTGACCTTATTGCTCTCTACAACTACCTGAAGGGAGATTGTAGACAGGCAGAGGTTGGTCTCTTTTCCCAGGCAGGCAGCACCAGAACAAGAGGACACAGTCTCAGGCTGCGCCAGGGGAGGTTTAGACTGGATGTTAGGAGGAGGTTCTTTACAGAGAGAGTGATTGCCCATTGGAATGGTCTGCCCAGGGAAGTGGTGGAGTCACCATCATTGGAGTTATTCAGGAGGAGACTTGATGGGGTACTGGGTGCCATGATCTAGTTGTTTGGGTGGGTTGGATTGGTTGATAGGTTGGACACGATGATCTTGAAGGTCTCTTCCAACCTGGATTTATTGTATTTATTGTATAATCTCGCAGAGTCAGTTTCAGCATGTTTTACAGATTCCTGTGGAATAGATACAGTTAATGTTTTTATCCTTATTTTATAAGAAGGAAATCTAAAAAGATCTTCTAAATTTTTCTTTTTGAAGTCAATGAGGAATTTGTAAGGGGAAGTCTTGCAGGATGTTTTACAACCACTTCAAGATGATGAGAATGTAATCATTCAGAGGAATTGTAATAGATTCACTTCACCACAGAGCCACACAACTGTTGTAGTCTGAGGAGGCAGCAGCAAAGTTGTGGGAACATGTGGCTACAGTTGAAACAGAGCATTGTGGCTTTCATAGAATCATAGAATCAATAAGGTTGGAAAAGACCTCGAAGATCATCAAGTCCAACCTGTCACCCAACACCTCATGACTACTAAACCATGGCACCAAGTGCCACATCCAATCCCCTCTTAAACACCTCTGGGGATGGTGACTCCACCACCTCCCTGGGCAGCCCATTCCAATGGCTAACAACTCTCTGTGAAGAACTTCCTCCTCACCTCGAGCCTAAACTTCCCCTGTGGTACAGCTTGAGACTGTGTCCTCTTGTTCTTAGAGAGAATCATCTCAGGCATTTTTGAAATGTTTGTAGAACCTGCTGATATTTCCTACTGAACACAGGTTCTTGTAACATCTCCATCAGCACTGTATCTCAGTGAGCCATATAAAGACTCATCAGGAATGTGACAGGAATGTGTGTTAGGGGTTGTTTGCTTTGATCATTACGCTACTTTCTTGCCCTTTTCCTTTGTAGATATATTTGATCTCTGGATTATTTAATTTCATTCACACTGCTATCTTAAAATGTAATGATGATGTTTTGAAACAGGTATTTCCAGTAAATATATTTTTGTTTCAGTGTCCCATCACATGGCAGAGCAAGTGGGAAGGTCCAGAGGATCCTTTACAATACCTTAGAAGTCTTGTAGCTCGAGCACTTGCTATACAGGTAATTTGAAGAGTCATTTTACCTCAGTATGCTGGTGTTGAGTGATACAATATGTTATGTGGATTGCACTACAGTGGGCCTTTCCAAAATGAAGTCCAAAAGAGTTTTCAGCCTGTGAAAAGGCCTCTAAAGATAGATGAGAAGTGTGAAGACTGTGGACCAAGCAATTTGAAGTCATTAAACACGGTAATGTGGTTAGTTATTTCACAATAGATTTACAGCTTAGATTTTTAGTCATTAGTCTTTCTGATGAACTTACATCTAAGTCAAGACACTCTTTAATCTAGTATGTATCCTAGTATGTATACATATATAGCATATGTATGAAAAGATAGTGGAGCAATTCTAGTAGAGGTAATGTGTAAGTCCACAGCCTTTGAAGCAAGATAAAAGAAACCATCTGCATTCTCCTAGTTCTCAAGGGGTTTAACAGAAGGTGCAGAATCTGATAATGACTCTTTCAATCTATAGTTTTGACAGTGAAGAAATATTTGTTAGTTAAGGTTCTACCTGTACTTTGATTGACAGAAGAGGTTTATTAAAGTTAATAGGCAAACAAAAATAATTTATCTAAATTCATTAGCATTTCAAGAAACAGATTTCATAATTTTGGACAGATAGAGTAGAAACTGCAAGAACCTTCCAGAGAGGGAAGAATCTTTTAGGAGAGACAGATCTTCTCATGCTTCCAGGCAATAAATAGAAAGCTGATAATTTTGACCTTGATTAACACAGTCTTGTCCAGTGGGATGTGAAGATTTCTTTGACCATTAGTGCTGACTGTTGGATTCATAAGGAAGATTTGAGTGGCACATCATTTGTAGGCATTGCTTCTTCTAAATAAAGGATCAAGTGTGTGTTTCTGAAGTGTTAATAAGATTCTTGTTCTACAAACCATTTCTTTTGGCTAACATTTTTTGTGTGTTACACTTTCCTTCACAAAAAAAGGCTGAAATTATAGACAATAAAGTGTAAATGTGTACTGCAACAAGTGAGAATGCACATTCAGATATTAATTGCTCATATAGCTAGAGCTGAACTTAGTCACTTCCATCTTTTGACTATTATATTAACTGTTATTTTAAAAAGCACCATTTGTGCCTGAGTCAGGAGTGTTTGCAGTCTTCAAGAGTACCTTGGATCTTGTGACTGCTCTCTTTATTTGGTTGTGACAAAACTGCATGTGATTTTCTTCTTTAGATGCTTTTTTTTAAATGGAAGCCTGAGCTTAAGAGTTCAAGATTCTGTGTGTAGTTCACCTGCCATGCAAAGTGGAGATAAGGTGACAGAGTGTAACAGGGTGAAATTAGTGTTAACAGTAATAGATTATTTTCAACCAAGCATATTAAATAAGTTTTTACTTCCATGTATTCTTTCAGTCAACTTTTGATAAAGGTGCTGCATTGAATTACCCTGAGAGTCATCTTCCTTTCTCATTGTTCCAACTTCTGACACAATTGTACATTTGGATGACTCATTTTTTTGTGAAAGTTATTATGAAGAAATCATTTACAATTTTAAGCACTTATTTACTGTAGGAGAGGGAAAGGTTGTAAAGGCAGAGCTTGACAGTAGACATTTAACTGTACCCATGAGCAGTAAATTGTGTTAATTTTTTGCTGGTGACATTTGAAAGTAGTGACAGATGATCAGATGCTCATTATTTATTTTTTATCCTATTTTTTTTCATACCAAATATGTAATACAGTTGTATTTGAAAGTGTTCTTAATAATACATTGTCAGTCCATTTTGCTTCCCAAGCTTCTAGTTAGATCATACCTGAAATACAATTAGATGGGTTTGGTTTTGTATATATTTTACTAGAAACATGTTAATTGTTTCTAATTACTCATTTCAGCCCAATCCTCTTCTTCCTTAAATGTGATTCCAATTAATGTTCGTGCATATTACACTGAGACTTTTATTAGCCTTCATAATTTTTTAATTAACTTTCTCTTCTTGTGACTTTTCATTATTGATTTTATATATGTAATTTGTCATCAGTTAATTCTAGATTTAGTATGCAGAAATTCAATAAAGGCTTTAATAAAGATGTTCTCATAACCCTGAAAATTACCTTCAGATTTGTAATTCAATAAAGGCCATATTTTTGATTGGTTTAGTTTTATGTGACCAACTCTACAATCATGGGGGTTTGATAGTTACTCATCCTTCCCTCTGTTTCATTCGTTGTAAGACACCGACCTCTACCTTCACCCTTTGAGACAGGTTTGCTTTAGGTATTTTTCAAGGGGGAAACAGGAGACACTGAAATATCCAAGCTGTACTGAAAGACTGTATCAGCTTATCAGTTAAAGGCTGCCCTTGTCAAGATGTTTGCTGCCACTGCTCAAAATAATGAAAGCAACTGCTTTGTTATGAACATTTAGTGGGCATAGGAAGGAACCCAAAATATAGGCCAGATGGTAGAATAATTATAGCAGAATTTATATAAGTGTAAAGATGTTCTGAGAGCATTACACAACAGACAGAAAAACAACAGGTGTTGCATTTCTCAGATCTGAATTCTCTCAGTAAAAGTGTGAACAAATCCGTGTATGCAAAATGCACTAGAGCCATGTTTTGTTGTGTGTTCTGTTGTGGTGATAAAACTGATGGAAATAGGTGATTTCTTCCCAAGGGGAAGTTCTGGTAGTTGGATGCTAGCTTTTGCTTTAAAATAAAACAAAAAATTCCATACATTGAACATTCTTCCAAGATGAAGAGTTCTGAACACTTTCAATTAACAGTGCTGACGCTGAACTTTACAATGCTGTGTTTCAGCTTGCCTGCCTACAGTGACTGATTTGCTCTGAACATTAAGATATGGAGCTTATGAATCACCACAGATCTTTGCAGTATTTGTAATTCTTGGTCCTTATATTCCCAGTTTCCTCATGGTGACATCTTCATTCTGTTCTGTGTTTTCCCTTTCCTGTCATACAGGGTTATAGCTCAGCAACAGTATTCATCAGTATATAATAGAATTTAAGTCCATCCTAGTCCATAGGAAAGAGTCTTCTCATGGATATCAGGAGTAGAGAAAGAGAGAGAAGACACCCAAACCTACAACTGATAAGAGGCAAAACAGCAGCTCAGGCAAATGTCAAGTCAATATCAGCATGGAAAAAAGTGTTTCAAGTCAACAAAGTGGGATGTACATTTTGTTTCCACAAAAACTAAATGGCTTGATTTCACTGCTTCTGAAAAATGCCCCCCTCTTTTTCCAAGACCTTATATTTAAAATACAAATATTAGCTTTATTCTTTTGGACTGAGCTGCTTGTAAGATACTGAAAGAACAGTTCTTTCTTTGAATGGCTGGCTGGTCAGACAGCTGCTGAAAGACTTACAGCATACACTGAAAACTAAGGGTGTTTGACTCAGAACCATAAACACTGCTTTCAGAGTTCTAATAAGGGAAGAGTTTGTGAATACTGAATGGTTTTGTCTGCCTAAGTTTTGAAAGCTTTTGTTGAAAATGTGTGTTTAGCTATAAAGCACAGTATAGAAAAAAGTGATATTGCATGGTTTCTATTATATCAAGGGACATGTATGGATCTCTCTGGGATGCTGTTATTTCTTGTCTGCTCCCATCCTGAGTGAAATCTAGGTAGTAATATTTAATTTCAACACCAGTTTAACCTTTCAGCATAAGATATTTGCTATTTTACTGCTCTTTTACTGTTTGAGGCTTTGTTTCTGGTTTGGAACCATTACTATTCCTCAGGTTTAACAATTAGGGTCCCAGAAAGGTGGATTGGACACCCAAAGTACATGAGGTTTGGTATCTTGAAAACAGCCTACTGAATCTACTGGAAAGCCTGGGAACAGGAGACACAGGATTCTTCCTTCATACCCGAGGCATCTAGGAGGTTTAGTTTCCATGCACTGATAGCAAGCAGGAATTCTGCTCTTAGCCAAGAAAGTAATTTCAGTTTCACTGAGTTAAAGAACTATGAGGACTAGCCTATAATTCAGATCTAATGCAGGAGTAAATGATGTGCACAGAAATTCTGAGAAAGAGAGGCTGAGCATCAGTCCTAAAGCAGGCACACACTTGATGCTGTACAGACACAGCCAACCACACACAGGCTAACAGAGGACAGTGCCTTTGCAGGCAGCTGCATAAACACAGACAGCATGAATGGCTCTCTCCAGTTTCTGTTGTACATTGATCAAGGAAAACACCCTTCACAGGTCTTGCTGACTTTCAGTCTCCAGTGTTGCTTCCAGTCCCTCAGTCTGCAGCACATAGCTCCCAGAACTCTCATCTTGCTGCTGGCTAGTGGATTCCTTTTCCCCACAAAGAGAACACAGTTGCACAAAACCAAACCAAACCCAACAAAACTGAAAATATGGTTTAAGATGGGGATAGGGCAGATTCTGGTAATGTGGTGAAAGGTTGGACAAAGTATACTGACCAGCACCCTCCCTACATCCTATTTTCAAGATGTTCTCTTTTTTTCAGGAAGCAGGCTAACGCAGAAAAGGGCCTTTTGCCTAAATATCCAGGTGATGACTACTCAGACTCATCAGGATAGTTCCAGCTAGGGTGAAATTTGCATTTTACAACAGTAATTTTGCTGAGGCTTCTAGGTTAAAAAGGCAAGGGAGATCCAGGGATGCATAAGTTTCTTTTGAGAATGATCTTTCAAGCATAGCTGAGCTTTCTCTTCTGCCTTACTCAGAACCTCTGACCAAGTGGTGGTTAATAATGTCCTACTGAAGATTTTGCCCCAGTAAAAGAAAAGATCTTGCCAGCAGGCCTAAGACATGATTTAGTGGTAGTGGCTTAGCAGTAGTGGTAGGACTGTGAACTCTAGGTGAGCAGCTGTACTCGATGATCTCAAAGCTCTCCTCCAATTTCAACAGGTCTATGATATTACTGCAACTCTGCTTTCCTATTCTTGTTCAACCCCCATCCATCTTTTCCCAGTTTTGGTCCTTCCCCTAGATACTCTATAATAAATCTTGTACAATCTGAGAATTGCCACATTCAATCTCCAAATTCACTCACTAGCCCACTTCATAATAAGGCCTGTAGCCTTTTTACATATTCCCATTAGATTGTATAGGATTTCAGAGGTTTTTCTAATAGATTCCCTTAGCAGATTTTGCAGCAGGGACAACAGCTTAATGGTTTGTCTTTTATAGCTGATTCTGATGGATTAGATTGGCAACATCCCTCACCATATCATTGTTCCTCTCATTACTCTCTATTTGAACAGCTGTTACTTGGGTATCTGCACAGTGCAGAATACCTTATGTTTATTATTCTGATATTAAAGCACAACAAATCAAGGTTGTAGCCAGGTGGGGGTTGGTCTCTTCTCCCAGGTAACCAGCACCAGAACAAGAGGACACAGTCTCAAGCTGTGCCAGGGGAGGTTTAGGCTGGAGGTTAGGAAGAAATTCTACACGGAGAGAGTGATTGCCCACTGGAATGGGCTGCCTGGGGAGGTGGTGGAGTCACCATCATTGGAGGTGTTTAGGAAGAGACTGGATGGGGTGCTTGGTTGCATGGTTTAGTTGATTAGGTGGGTTGGATAATAGGTTGGATGCAATGATCTTGAAGGTCTCTTCCAACCTGGTCTATTCTATTCTATTCTATTCTATTCTATTCTATTCTATTCTCTCCTATTCTATTCTATTCTATCCAGTTTTTCAGCTCTCAGACTGTAGAGTACTGCTTGCAGAAGATGATCACTTGTAAAATGATTTTTATCACAGTATCACAGTATCACAGTATCACAGTATAACCAAGGTTGGAAGAGACCCCAAGGATCATCAAGTCCAACCTGTCCCAACAGACCTCACAACTAGACCATGGCACCAAGCGCCACGTCCAATCTCCCCTTGAACACCTCCAGGGACGGCGACTCCACCACCTCCCTGGGCAGCCCATTCCAATGACGAATGACTCGCTCAGTGAAGAACTTCCTCCTCACCTCGAGTCTAAACCTCCCCTGGCACAGCTTGAGACTGTGTCCCCTTGTTCTGGTGCTGGTTGCCTGGGAGAAGAGACGAACCCCCTCCTGTCTACAACCACCCTTCAGGTATAAATGTTCCCTAAAAAAAGAAGAAAAAAAAAGTCTCTGTGCACTTTCTGATAAACTGCCTTATTTGTCCTAACCTCAGTGTAAATTTAAAAGATCTAAATTTAGTGTTCTGCAGTTCCTCTGTGGATGCAAGTTAGCATTAATACACTCCATAAATTGTAACAGAATGTACCAAGCAAGATCTAAAGCTGTAGTTACTCTACTTTATTTAACCTAATGAAATAATCACTATTCATATTTTTTTTTCTATTTAAGCTACAAGATGCATTTTCACAATACTGGGAGAATTCTGGGAAGAGACAGTGATATAACATTGATACATTGTATAAATCTTAATATCTAACATTTAAAGGCTATATATCGCTTAATCTCGATTAGCTTGTTTTCCATTGCATCTCTTTATCACGAACAAAACTGCCTGAAAAAGAGAAAGCAGACTAAAATGGATAGTCTGGCAAATGCTCAAGCTAAAATAGTTAATTATAGTACAAGTGATAGAAAAGGATATTAGCATTTGCGTATGAAAATGAGTCTCCTTATGGTATGCTGTCAAAACTTTGGTAATTTTCTAATTCCTGCCATTAATAAATGAGAAGGCTGCAACACATGCTGATGCTCAGCACTGGTTAGGCCTCACCTTGAGTCCTGTGTCCAGTTCTGAGCCCCTCAGTTTAGGAAAGATGTTGAGTTGCTGGAAGGTGTCCAGAAGGGCAACAAAGCTGGGGAGGGGTTTGGAGCACAAGCCCTATGAGGAGAGGCTGAGGGAGCTGGGGTTGCTTAGCCTGGAGAAGAGGAGGGAAACCTTATTGTGGTGTACAACTACCTGAAGGGAGGTTGTAGCCAGGTGGGGGTTGGTCTTTTTTCCCAGGCAACCACATACAATACAATACAATACAATATACAACACGATACAATACAATACACCAGGTTGGAAGAGACCTTCAAGATCATCAGAACAAGAGGACACAGTCTCAAGCTGTGCCAGGGGAGGTTTAGGCTGGATGTTATGAAGACGCTCTTCATAGAAAGAATGATTGGCCATTGGAATGGGCTGCCTGGGGAGGTGATGGAGTCATCATCATTGGGGGTATTTAGGAGGAGACTTGGTGGGGTGCTTGGTGCCATGGTTTAGTTGATTAGATGGTGTTGGATGATAGGTTGGACTTGATGATCTTGAAGGTCTCTTCCAACCTGGTCTATTCTATTCTACTCTATTCTATTCTATTCTATTCTATTCTATTCTATTCTATTCTATGTTTTCCCAGTGCATTCAACTGAGTGCTCTAAGTGACAACTCAGTTAGAATGTGTGCCCTTTTTGTGGAAGAGAATATGTAAGAAATCACAGTACGATAGTATGTACCAACAGTTTGTCATAGACCTGAAATACTACAGCACTCACGTGTTCTTAGAGCAGTAGGTCAAGGATTTCACATACAAAAAAGGAGCACATTCTTGCATGCCAGTTGCTCTTGAGAAGCTATGTACGTTACCTTCCTCGTGCTCTGTGCCAGGAAAAAAATGTGCCTATTTCATTTCTCTGGGGTGTAACATTATTACTCCTGCTGGCACTTTACACTGAAGCCAATAACCATGGAATGGCCACTGCACTGTGAGGAAAGCAGGACTCTAGCATAGCTGCTTGATTGACCTTTGCTTAATCTAAACAATGGTTAACTGTACGCTTACTCCTCTGGCAGTGCAGCTCACCAGTACTTGCAGAAGTGATGGGAAAACAATGCAAAGAAAACTCTGGGTTGAGACAAAAAGGAGTGAGATAAGAATAGAGTTTACTGAGCAAATCAGTTAATCATAATACAAATGCACAATTTCACAGAATCACCAAGATTGGAAGAGACCTCAAAGATCATCGAGTCCAACCTGTCACCACAGACCTCATGACTAAACCATGGCACCAAGTGCCACGTCCAATCCCCTCTTGAACACCTCCAGGGACGGTGACTCCACCACCTCCCTGGGCACCCAGAAAAAGCACAGCAGAAAGCAGCAATAAGCAGCAGATAGCATCAAGTGAGCTAAAAGCCCAAGCTAGAGCTATGCCCCTATCCCTCCTTCTCTCGCTGCCATGCCAGCAGAAGAGCCCATACCCATAACCTGGAACCCAAAACCAGGAACCAGAACAGGAAGCCTCCCATGTTCCAGTCTGAACTTCAAGCCCTGTAATACCTTGCTTCAGGCAGAACTTTCATTTTGATGCTGGCATGAGGCAGTATGGTATGAACAGCAGCAGACTAAAACACAACCTATGACACAGACTTACACAAAGCCCTGCATTTTTTTCCCCCCCTAGTAACTTTGAACCCTCTAAAACTGCTGCAAAACCAGTATTCTGTGGTTTCTGGCTATGCATATTCATGCAACACTTAATAGAATTTTCCATCTGTAGTGATTTATATGATTTTCTCTTTCAATAAAAGTTCTCTTCTGGGACTACACCAACAGAAAAATCTGGCAGTGTCTTTATTCCTTCCATTGTTCAGTATGTGGTGCTCAGTTTGCTTTGGGATTATAGAAGATAAGGAAGGCTTCTCTCTGCAAATGGAATAGATGCTTCTTGGTTGTTATGATACATGAAAAATATTGTTGGAACCACCTGAGACTGCACTTGAAGAGTTATTTTTGTTTAAAAAAAAAGAGAAAAAGAAAAAGAAATCCCTTTATAACAAACAGAACCACACATGAAGTGAAGTTTTGAAATATTCTGGCAGGAATTGCTTTGCAAGCATTTTGGGTATTGCTGATGAGTTTTGATATCCTATTTATAACCATCCTGAGCTAAATTAATCTGTCATGGAGAGTTCAAACTTAAATTCCAATTTCATTGTAATGAGAAAGGTTCAGGAAATGCTGAAATGCACAATTACAAAGAAGAGTTGTATGATAGAATTTTTGTTTTGTTTTTCTAATACAAATCCCTTCAGGGTTAGAGTGTTTGGATTTGTAGAACACATTAGTGGTACAACAGGAATGGTTGTTGCGATATAAATGTGTTTTTAAAATAAGTATCCCCCATTGCAGATTCCATATGACTTTTCCTGGATGGTATAGCTGCCATGTCTAACCAAAGGTATATCATTAATTCATACACTGAAAGCTGCTTTTAGTGAGCCTAGATCTTGCCTGTTAGCTGTTTTGAAGAAGGAAGACAAATCCTGAATTGCAGCAAACTTGTTAAACACCGTGTTCTGGGAAGTAGGGTTGACAGAGCAGTTGGGAGAGCATGGGTATTGGCTTGAGCCACAAAGGCACAAGTAGCCAGAATTTACACCATCTTGGGGCTGATAATAGTCCTGTCACTGTTATCCGGCTGGCAAGTGACAAGTGCATGGATTTTGACCTATCTGGGAAGAAAGACATTTTTCTTCTGGGTTGGTGATGGAAGAAGGTCTTTCAGGCTAAAATACTGCAGGGGAATCCAAGATAAATAAGAAGTCAAACAACTTTGCATCACTTTGACAAATGAAGTCAGTGTATGTTTTTTAATGAAGTCAGAGTAGAAGAGGAAAATGAAGCTCTTATAGCTCTTCTTTGACAGGATTTCTCCTGTATGAGAAACATCACTTCGGTGTTTCTAAAGCTTAGCTTAAACTTCTTTCCCTTCAAGACCTGATCTCTTCCAAGCATTATGGCAATGGATGTCCTAGTGATAAATGAGCCGTTTAATTGAGTGTTGTCCTTTGAGACTGTAGCAGTTCACTAACATGCTGCCAGGTAGTTGTACAAGCAGGAAAGGAGAATAAGCATAAAGATATTTTTACATTTGTGTTATAAAATACATTGTATTATAACTTTTTATTGCATTTAAATCTTATTTATTAAACAGCTGTGAATGAGCTGAGCTATGCCTTCAGTTTTATGGAGAACAGTACAAGCAATTACAAACTTTGCTTTTGTCATCTAATGAAAGTTTTTGTTATTGTGTATTTCCTGGTGCTACTTAATTATATGAGTTCAGAATTAATATCACCCACAGTGGTCTTCTAATTGGGAGGAATATAGGCATCCATGTTCCCAACAGTGTTTCTTTTTAGCTGTTACATTAAAAGTTGATTTGATGACAGCAGTAGAATGATTATATTAAATAGAAGTGGAAATGATTTTGTCTACTTTTATTACACAAAATGATTTACAAAATCCATCCTAACCACCATAGAGAGTTACTGCTATATGGTAAAAGAGATTGTTATATGAAGTCATTAAAAGAACCATGCAGACAAGAGTCATTAACTGCGTGCATTTAGCTAATGGAAGGCAAAAAATCTCCTAACTGAATCATAATTGTTTGGGTTGAGGGCTCATAATCAGTGGTGTGACAGATAAAAGGATCACCAAGTAAATGTTTGAACGTGGTGGAAACATTATGGAGATGTGCCTGACATGCTGGCAAAATAAAATTTGCTGTGGGATATTTACTTGTATTTTGGATGATTTTCTCACTTCCAAGGTGCATCTATGGAATTATTTATGTCAGCAGTTCAAAGAACACAATAAAGTACTTTTCAAGCAAGATATGGACGTGTGGCAGGTGCATTGTGTAATAACAATGTCGTTTCCAAGACTTTTAATTCAATAGCTTGAGTAATTTCATAATTGTCTAGTAGTTGGTGTTCAGAAAAGAGCATTGTTTGCCTTTCTCTGTTTAGTGGTAGCATGTGTAATCTTAGTCTTTGATTATTTTCTAGCTTTGTATTAAACACTAATCTTTCTGTGCAGAAGGATATATCTTGCAACTACCTATAGAGTAAGTTATAAAGTAACTTAATAATGTTTATACTGCAGGCTGGATGTTAGGAAGATGTTCTTCATAGACAGAGTGATTGGCCATTAGAATGGGCTGCCCAGGGAGGTGGTGGAGTCACCATCACTGGAGGTGTTTAGGAAGAGACTGGATGGGGTGTTTGGTGCCATGGTGTAGTTGATTAGATAGTGTTGGGTGATGGGTTGCACTTGATGATCTCAAAGGTCTCTTCCAACCTGGTTAATTCTGTTCTATTCTATTCTATTCTATTCTATTCTATTCTATTCTATTCTATTCTATTCTATTCTATTCTATTCTATTCATAAACAAAAAATGACAACATCAAGTACTTTCCCTTCAGCTGTTTTTGTTCCAAATGTATTCTCTTCTATTGTTGGTGTGTTCCCAGAAGAGAACTTTAATTGAAAGAGAAAATCACATAAATCATGACAAAAATTATTTCATTTCTGTGTGGGATGGAAGACTGTAATTTTTACAAGGTTATTTTTATTTACAATTATTAAATAATATTTTTTTATTATTCACAGTTTATTTATACTCTGATTTTTATTTATATAAAGAGATGTTTATAAAATTTATTGGTTAGTCCTTATAGTCTTAGTCTTCCAGACTGAAATTCAAGGGTTTCTTGAATTTAATACGCAGTTTGTACAGAAGAATTATCTTACAGCATACTTGAAAAGAATGCAGTTATTTTATATTCCACACCTTGAGTACTGTGTCCAGTTCTGGGCCCCTCAATTTAAGAAGGACATTGAGACACTGGAACATGTTCAGAGAAAGGCAGCGAGGCTGGGGAGAGGCCTCAAGCATAAGCCCTAGGAGGAAAGCTGAGGGAGCTGGGGTTGTTTAGCCTGGAGAAGAGGAGGCTCAGGGGAAACCTTATTGCTCTCTACAGCTACCTGAAGGGAGGTTGTAGCCAGGTGGAGGTTGGTCTCTTCTCCCAGGCAACCAGCACCAGAACAAGAGGACACAGTCTCAAACTGAGCCAGGAGAAGTTTAGGCTTGAGGTGAGGAGAAAGTTCTTCACAGAGAGAGTTGTTAGCCATTGGAATGTGCTGCCCAGGGGCATGGTGGAATTGCTGTCCCTGGAGGTTTTCAAGAGTTGATTGGATGTGGCACTTGGTACCATGGTCTAGTGGGCATGAAGTCTTGGGCAACAGGTTGGACTTGATGATCTTTGAGGTCTTTTCCAACTTTGTTGATTCTATGATTCTACTTGCCTGAATTTAGCAAGGCAAAGTCATAATGACAACAACTTTGATGGAAAACATAAACCCTGCTGTTAGTAAAGGTGAAATGGGATTTTGGCAGAATGTGAGAAACTTGCTAAAAGTTTCATTGGACAGAGTTGCACTGTACAAAGTATAGAACAAAAGTTCATTTCAAATGAGTGAGTCACATTGCACCTAAACTGCTGGGGGGGGGTTTATACCCGGGGAGGTGGTGGAGTCACCATCATTGGAGGTGTTCAGGAGGAGACTTGATGGGGTGCTTGGTGCCATGATCTAGTTGTTTGGGTGGGTTGGATTGGTTGATAGGTTGGACGTGATGATCTTGAAGGTCTCTTCCCACCTGGATTTATTGTATTGTATTGTATTGTATTAAATCATAGAATCATGGAATGGCTGAGGTTTGAGATCATCAAGTCCAACTGCTTTCATAGAGCTTATTTTCTGTTTACCACACAGCTACCTAATAATTGAAGTTAACACAAGTCTTTGAGATTACAGTACGCTTACACAAACATTTTTCATTAATTATAGTAATTGACAAACCCACATCAACTCAAAATGTTGCAAAAATCAAACAATAACTACAAGAGTCCTTGTGGTTTTTGTTCCCCCCCCTCTTTTAGAATTGGGTGGAAAAAGCAGAGAAACAGAGACTACTGTCAGACACCCTTGACCTTTCAGAGCTCTTTCATCCAGACACATTCCTCAATGCCTTACGCCAGGAGACTGCAAGGTAAGGGAAAAATAATCTACCTATTTGTGCTAATGTCCCATTGTTCCCTGTGCTTGAAAAAGGTTATTGCATTTTCAGGACACAAATCCAACAGATTATGTGAACTGCTGCCATTAGTCATCTGATTGTTATTATTTGCACTGAAGCACCTCAGCTGTGTTTTAATGCAGATTTTTCTTTATTTTAGATGAAACAAAATGGTATTTTTCTTCAGAGTAAACATAGTGTGGTGGGGCACACGTTGAAAATACATTGGGTTTATTTTTGTATTTCATTTTCTGTTGCTGTGTGTCTCTAAGATTTAGTGTCTGTGTTTCTCTTGCAGAATAATGAGCTGCTCAGTGGATAGCCTTAAATTTACAGCGTCATGGAAAGGGCGAATACAGGAAGGCAAGCTCCAAGTTAAGGTATTCTGCTAGAATGATTTACTAGAGTTTTACAAGGATGTTCTATTAGCATAGTCCAAGTCACCTGCCCAGAAACTTTCTGGGAATCTGAGCTATAAAAACGCTGGTGTATCTGAGATACAAAGGCTGGCTAATGGTATACAGCTCCAAAAATGCTGATGCACAAATTCTGCAGAAGTGGGAGAAGGAAAGCAGTTCTCTTTTTACCCACCCTGCTCTCAGTGCTTATTTAAAATGTAAACTTATTCCTCTTCTGGTCTTGCCAACCACCTCTGAGACAAAAGTTGAAGCTGCAGTGTCGTTAGTTAATATCTAACTGTTGTCCAGAAAGACTTGTGGCCTGTATCAAGAGGAAATGACACCAAGCTGTGTGGTGCAGCAGACACGCTGGAGGGAAGGGATGCCATCCAGAGGGACCTGGACAGGCTGGAGAGATGGGCACAAGCCAACCTCATGAGCTTCAACAAGACCAAGTGCAGGGTCCTGCATCTGGGTCGAGGCAATCCCAGGCACAAATACAGGCTGGGCAGTGACTGGCTGGGGAGCAGCCCTGAGGAGAGAGACTTGGGGGTGCTGGTGGACGAGAAGCTCAACAGGAGCTCTCAGTGTGCACTTGCAGCCCGGAAAGCCAATCAGATCCTGGGCTGCATCAGGAGAAGTGTGGCCAGCAGGTCAAGGGAGGTGATTCTCCCCCTCTACTCAGCTCTGGTGAGACCCTACCTGGGGTACTGCGTCCAGTTCTGGAGCCCCTATTCCAAGAGGGATATGGACGTACTGGAAGGTGTCCAGAGAAGGGCCACAAGGATGATCAGAGGGCTGGAGCACCTCTCCTATGAGGACAGACTGAAAGAGTTGGGGCTGTTCAGTCTGGAGAAGAGAAGGCTCTGAGGTGACCTCATTGTGGCCTTCCAGTATCTGAAGGGGGCCTGCAGGAGGGCTGAGGAGGGACTTCTCAGGCTCTCAGGTAGTGATAGGACTAGGGGGAATGGAATGAAGCTGGAGGTAGGGAGATTCAGGCTGGATGTGAGGAGGAAGTTCTTCCCCATGAGAGTGGTGAAGGCATGGAATGGGTTGTCGAGGGAGGTGGTTGAGGCCCCATCCCTGGAGGTGTTTAAGCCCAGGCTGGATGAGGCTCTGGCCAGCCTGATCTAGTGTGGGGTGTCCCTGCCCATGGCAGGGGGCTTGGAACTAGATGATCCTCGTGGTCCCTTCCAACCCTGACTGATACTGATACTATGAAATGCAGATGTAAATCTGGAATTCTAATGCCATTCATTAGCTTTTTTTTTGATCACTGAAGAGAGACTTCTACAGAAATAAACAAAGTAAATTATAATATGATCAGATTTCAGTATGATAAAGGCCCAACAGTTTTTTTAATGGAGACTTAAGGCTACAGCCAGTGGCCATAAATACTCTGCTGATTGCTTTAGGCAGCTTAGGATTTAAAGATGAGGGTGAATTCTTTAAGGCTGAATCCTTAAATGGGTTAGTTTAGCTTCTTAATTAACGTTTCAGGTGGCACTGTCGCTTTGATTTCTTTGCACCTGTTCTACATTTGATTTTGTAGGGAATTCACAAAATGAGTGTTCTTTGCTATGACTTCCAACAGATATGTTGGTCCCTTGATAACACTACACAGCTCAAAGTGCTGTGGTCAGAACAGAGCATGGCACTTAAGCCCACATTCTTAGAGGAATAAGGGTGAATAATGCATGGCACTTACGAGGTGACTTGAATGGATGTGCAACTATAGCGGAGATTGCTCGACTAGAAGAGAGAAAGCAAGTGACAGGGCACCTTCTCCAGGCTGATAACCCAAGCAAACACAAGGCTGTGGGAGATATTAGGGACTGACAATATTTAAAAGTATTATACAAATTGTGTAAGAATTCATATTCCTGAAATATGATTAGATTGTAAGGCCAGAAAAGACAACTGTAATCATCCACTCTGAAAGATGAAAAGATATCCAGTTGCTGGAATGTGTCCAGAGAAGGGCAACAAAGCTGGGGAGGGATTTGGAGCACAAGCCCTGTGAGGAGAGGCTGAGGGAGCTGGGGTTGCTTAGCCTGGAGAAGAGGAGGCTCAGGGGAAACCTTATTGTGGTGTACAACTACCTGAAGGGAGGTTGTAGCCAGGTGGGAATTGGTCTCTTCTCCCAGGCAACCAGCAGCAGAACAAGAGGACACAGTGTCTCACAGAGGTGTTTAGGAAGAGACTTGATGGGGTGCTTAGTGCCATGGTTTAGTTGGTTAGACGGTGTTGGATGACAGGTTGGACTCGATGATCTCAAAGGTCTTTCCCAACCTAATCTTACCTACGTGTGAAAGAGAAGAAAATGGTGTAATCACAATAGGATGTTGTGAAAATGAGGCAGAAAGTGTTACATCAAAAATAACATGTCTCCTTTTGCTGGCTTCATTATTAGCACAGGTTAACATGGCATGTATTAGAATATCTTGACTGGGGAATGGTCCATTGCTGACTCACAAATCTTCTCAACTGCATTGGCAGAACATACTGCTCTGTGATAAGGAACTGGCAGGAGAGTCTTGGTGGAAGGCTGATTAGGAAGGCATACAAGGATAGTTGGAAAAACAGCAGCTGGAACTTTAGTAAGGACCCTTGCTGGTGACTGCAGACCTCCCCAAACTGAGCAGATGCATGCACAGGAGCCTTCACTCTTATGCAAGTGGGGGTGGGGCTTGGCACCTCTCCCTGCATGATCTGGCCAAGCATGTGGGAACAGGGGCTGAATCATTGTGCAATAAAAGGGGAGACTTCTCCTCATGCTCAGGCAGCTGTGACAGGACATCTTGCCCCCATGGGGACACCTGTGAAGAATCACACCTACTAACCTCCGACCAGCACAGCTGCAGTGAGGAAAAGCAGTAGCATCTGACCCTCGCTTCTGTAATTACATTTGGACCAGTATTTGTTTGCTGGAAATCACTAAAGAGACATGGTGTATTCAGGCCAAGCACACATCTGAATCTAGGTTTATCAAATCTCCCATTAAATTATCAGTGTTAATTCAGGTGATACTATAGGTGTATAATGTGGAGTAGATCTTTCTACTATTTAGAATCAATCTGTATTAAATTACACCTTCTCTTGTATCACTTCGGATTGCTGTAACAAAAGGTAGTGAAACTGTATGACTTGCAATATCAGCACATATTGATATGCAAATGCTTGCAGTTGCTTTGTGCACTGATTGTGCTGTTGTACAAAAGCAGGTTGTCATTTCTTTTTGCATTCCATTTTCTGTTATTATCAAAAAGAATGAAAGAAGGGATGAAACATGGTAAGAGACTCTATGGATAGTACATGCTGTGAGCTTGGGTGGAGCTTAGTATAAACTCAGGGAGTATACCCTCAGGGAGATGGTGGAGTCACCATGCCTGGAGGTGTTCAAGAGGGGATTGGACGTGACACTTGATGCCATGGTTTAGTCATGGGGTCTGTGGTGACAGGTTGGACTTGATGATCTTGGAGGTCTCTTCCAACCCTGGTGATTCTGTGTGATTCTGTGATGAATAGTAAAAAAACAAATATATATTAAACTAAATAATACCAGCATGAAAATTAAAAACAGGCTCTTGGCCATTGACAGAAATACTATTACAAGGCAGAAATACTATTACAAGGCATCCTGAAATATTAAGAAATTAATGATGGAGGCCTGTAGAGGTAATGAAGTGAAAATATGACTTTCCAAAGTCTGCTGTAATTGTGTCATTTAATGGGAAATTATGGCATTAAAGAGCAGGGAAACATTAATTGTGCAGAATTTGAAATTTTGGATCATGGTGTCAGCACATTTCCTACAAAATTTATTTAAAAGAAACATTATCTGTAATGTTTGCAACTAATGGTTGCAAAATGCCAAGTGCTTTGTAATAATTCAGATTTTAAGAGTTATGGTCAACTCCAGCCATTACTTTGAGCTGGAGCTGCAAAAATACTATGCATGGAAATAACAGATACTGTGAAATTCATGTCTTTCATAGTGGCTGTAATTTCTCCACAGCATTTGTCACAGAAGTAAGAACATGGCTGTGGGATTACTCAGCCAAACAGTATCTGATAGCACATTGCTTGGGTGCTACAGGGTTTTCATTGTCTTTTAATACTGAATCAAAGTAAAAAAATTTTATCTTAATCTTCAAAGCACTTTCTGTGATTGGTTGATGTTTTCCAGGAGGTTAAATGATGTTATTTACATACCTACAATACCAAAGCAATTGCCAGTATCAAAAGAAGATATTTATGTGCAGCAGAATGAATTTTTTTCAATATGTGACTGTCTTCTATAGAAACATCTTTTAGAGATATTTGGGATGGCCAGACCTTTGAACACCCTAACAATAAAATTTCAAACCTCTTCATCAAACCAATCAAAAACCTCTTCATCAAACCAATCCTCCCTCAATTACTTTCCCAAACTCAAATATTTACCAAACTCTGGTGGAGTCTCCTCCCACCCCAGGTGTGGCCATTTTGCACTCCCCACCCACTCCCCTTTTTAATCCCCCCCAGGAAAGGCAGAAGCCCTAAGCTGAGCCCATCTGGGCTGAGGATCCTCCTCTCATCACTGGTGAGTCCTCATGGTACACACTGGGTGATGGTGGTGGTGACAACAAAGGCCGGGGGGCCTGGTGGCCCCCCGGTTGTTAGGAACAGGATTGATGATCACTCCATTATCATCCACGGGTGCTGCCTGGGCCCACTTACTGGGGTTGAGCTCTTCTGTGTGGTATCTTGGCTGGTTGAAGGTCTTGTCCCCAGCTGTGGGATGGGTGCAAAAATGGTGGTGGTGGAGCAGGAGCTGCTTTGGGAAGATGAAAGCTGGTGGTGGGGAAAGGAGAGGGGTTAAACTAGATGACCTGTAGAGGCCACTTCCAACTCTGGTGATGCTATGACTCTAGGATTTAGTTTTAACCCCCTTGCCATGGGCAGGGACACCTTCCACAAGACCAAGTCAGCATCTTTAAGGGCATTTTTTTTTTAACTGTACAAAGAAATCAAAACATAATATGGTAGCTCTGATGAATTACAGATTTGAAGCTACCTTATTTTGAAAATAAGGTCTTCTGTATTTTGTCATCAGAAATAATTATGTGAAATTCAAGAGTGAATAAAAATTATTGGCCTAAGAACCATTTAAAATCCCACCAAATTTGTGAGAAGGGTTTGGTTATTTCAATCCTGTTGCTCAGCAAAAGTTAGTCTTCATCTGAAGTATAGGTAGTAGAAACACTGAAGTAAATTCATAGCTTGAAGGCAAGTGCTCTTAGCAATATTAAATTATGATGTGAGCTTTCAAAGGATCAAGTTGCCCTTTATCTTGCTATGGAACTCCTTTTTTTTGTTTGTTTGTAAGAGAGGCAAAATTTTCCATTAGAAAGTCATCTCCACACAACTCAAACCTCATGAAGTTCAATAAGGACAAGTGCAGGGTTGTGTATCTGGGAAGGAATAAGAGCAGTGTGGTGGGTTGAAATTCCACCACACACACACACCCCCACCACCACCACCACTAATTTTGCCAGAGCAGCCCAGTTGGAAGCAAATGAAAGCTGTATTTACAAGCCCCAACTACAGTCTGCAGTGGAATGCAATGAATATGTACAAAATATGCAGTATTTACAATTGATAAACAGCACAGGAACCCTGCTGGTCAAAGACCAGGGGAAGCTACTAGCTTCTCCTTCCCTGCCTCCCCCTGACCTCCCTGTACAAAAGAAGGGACCAGAGAAAGGAGCAGAGAAGTTAATACCAAAACAATGAAACCAAAGTCAAGCAGAAGCAAGTTAGTATCACCCCACCGTGAATAAGTGAGAAGTGAAGAGGAATTGTTTTGGTACAACCAGTTTAAGTTCTGCTCAAGATCTGTGAAAAATTTTAAAGGCATAGCCTAAAACTACCACACCAATACAGGTTAGGGGCTGCCCTGCTGAAAAGCAGCTCCATGGAGAAGTACCTTGGAGTCCTCCTAGTGGACAGCAAGTTTTCCATGGGGCAACAATGTGCCCTTGTGGCCAAGAGAGCCAGTGGTATCCTTGAATGCGTCAAGAAAAGTGTGTCCAGCAGGTCTAGGGAGGTTCTTCTCCCCCTCTGCTCTGCCCTGGTGAGACCGCACCTGGAATACCTTGTCCAGTTTTGAGTTCCCTAGTTCAAGAGACAAAGACCTGCTGGAAAGACTCCAACAGAGAGCCATGAGGACAATTAGGGAACTTGAGCATCTCCCCTGCGAAGAAAGACTGAGAGCCCTGGGGCTGTTTAGTCTTGAGAAGGCTGAGAAGGGATCTGATCAATGTGTATAAATATCTGAGGAGTTTCAAGTGGAAGGGGCCAGTCTCTTTTTGATGGTGCACAATGACACAAGAAACAATAGGTGCAAGCTTGAACATAGAAGATTTCACCTCAATATGAGGAGGAACTTCTTTACAGTGAGGGTAACAGAGCACTGGAGCAGGCTGCCCAGAGAGGTTGTGGAGTCTCCTTTTTTGGAGACTTTCAAACCCACTTGGATGCATTCCTATGTGGACTACCTTAAGTGATGCTGCTTTGACGGGGGGTTGGACTCTATGATCTCTTGAGGTCCCTTCCAGCCTCTAATGTACTGTGATACTTTGTGATTTTTGTGCCTTTTATGATATTTTTCTTCATATTCTTTAGTCTTGCAAGACAGAAGTGACAGTGGACTGTATGTAGGCTATCATTTAAGACTATTGATGTCCATACTTGCCTTTTACTAGATAAAGCCAGCTCTAGTAAATCTCTCAGTGTGGAGAGCTTTTGAGTTGGGGGGACAAAATATGAAATGCTGACACTGTACCTTAACAGCAGCAGACCTTAGGGAAGATCATAACAAACCTGGCAGGAGGGAGAGCAACGTGACACTTACATAACAAAGAAAAGACCTTAAGCTGGTGACAAGAGGTTGAAGGAGAAAGGGGTTTTGAGGTTCCAAATGGAAAGTCTGATAAGTTTAATTCATTTCATTGAGGCCTTATAATAATTGGTGGAAGTGTAAGGTGGAGGAAAAACTCTTACTACTCTAAGCTTTCTATTCAGGGTTGTTTTGGTTCAGGTTATCCATAGCTCTGGAGGCTTTACTGTGAGTCCTAGTTTGTATGGAGCTCAAATTGCTTCACTTAATGTTGCTGCTTCTCTGGTCACTGTCTGTCCAAGGTGAAACATAGCTTCTTCTGTAGATTTTTTAAGTGCAGTGTTTTGTAGCCTGTTTTTCAGTTCAGAATAAGTATATACAGGCCCTGCACGCTGTAAGGAAGAGTCTTCAGCTCAGAGGTAGAACAGAAATATGACTGCAAAAAACACCTTTCTGAGGAATGCAATGTCTCTCTACAAGCAAAAGAATAATTAAATATGCCAGCCATGATCTTTGCTAGTATACTGTTTGTTAATACTCTACTAAAACCACTTCAGAGTAAACCATTGCATTACTGTTTAACTGCAACTTTTCTTTTTGAATAAACCATTTTAAAATACTGTCATTACCTTAGGAAATGATTTCCATTACATCATTTGGCATCCTGGCCTGCATCAGAAATAGTGTGGCTAGCAGGAGCAGGGAGGTCACTGTGCCCCTGTACTCAGCACTAGTTAGGCCACACCTTGAGTACTGTGTCCAGTTCTAGGCCCCTCAATTTAAGAAGGATATGGAGACACTTGAGTGTGTCCAGAGAAGGGCAATAAGGCTGGGGAGAGGCCCTGAGCACAGCCTTATGAGGAGAGGCTGAGGGAGCTGGGATTGTTTAGCCTGGAGAAGAGGAGACTCAGGGGAGACCTTCTTGCTGTCTACAACTACCTGAAAGGAGGTTGTAGCCAAGAGGGGGTTGGTCTCTTCTCCCAGGCAACCAGCACCAGAACAAGAGGACACAGTCTCAAGCTGTGCCAGGGGAAGTTTAGCCTTGAGGTGAGGAGAAAGTTCTTCAGAGAGAGAGTTGTTAGCCATTGGAATGTGCTGCCCAGGGAGGTGGTGGAGTCATTCCTGGAGGTGTTCAAGAGGGTATCACATGTGACATTGAAGCCATGGTTTAGTAGTCATGAGGTGTTGGGTGACAGGTTGGATTTGATGACCTTTGACATCTTTTCCAACCTTATTGATTCTATGATTCTAAAAAATAAAATGTTTTTTTTAGAGGCTGAAGGTACTTACTAATTAACAAAAGCATTTAAAACGTGTTACATATAACGGTCTGCAGAGTTACTTACAGAAGCATAATGTTTAATTTTTACATAAAGTACTGTTCAGAAATGTTATGTTGCTAAAATTTTCCCTTATGTAGTGTCAGTATATTTTTGTTTGCCTCTGTGTAATGGCACAGTCCATTCTTTAAAAGCTGTGCTCAGACTTCCAAGCAGGAAGTCATGCTCGTTGCAGTGATTGTTCTCCTTTTCTTGACATCATAATGATTGTGCACTTGGATGTTGCTATCATTGTCATTAATCTAATGCCAGGCAAGTACAGTTTCACAAGTGAGGACATTTGCAGGTATTTTCCTCTAACATTTCAAAGAAGGCAAATCCATAAGGGGACGATCACGCTGAGGTGTGGCCGAATCTTCGTTTCCTCTTCTCACGCGGAACATTACAACAGCTTCCTGTTGGCTAAAAACTTGGTCACAGTGGAAAGGTTCATAATTTATTAAAGCACTGTGTAATTATTACTGACACTTCAAGCCTGTAATATATGTTTTAATATTTTATGTTTGCACGACAGATCAGTGGCTTACAACTGGAAGGCTGCAGTTTTGATGGAAATCGACTTGCAGAAAATCTGCATGATTCTCCCAGCGTGTCAGCCCTTCTCCCTTGTTACATGGCCTGGATTCCACAGGTACTAAATTATTAAAGGACCTAAACATCCCAGACCCATAATTTTCCTTTTTTTTTTTTTTCCTGTGGAGTAACATTTCAGTATGAAGTTGCTGACCTGTTTTCCACTGCAATTCAAACTGAAAATCCCCCTCTTTAATGGGAAAATTGGGTATTTCTTTGATATCAAACAGAGCCCTCAGTTTAGGAAAGATGTTGAGTTGCTGGAATGTGTCCAGAGAAGGGCAACAAAGCTGGGGAGGGGTTTGGAGCACAGACCCTGTGAGGAGAGGCTGAGGCAGCTGGGGTTGCTTAGCCTGGAGAAGAGGCGGCTCAGGGGAGACCTTATTCTATCCTGGTGTGGTGTATTATTGTGGTCTACAACTCCCTGAAGGGAGGTTGTATCCAGGAGGGGCTTGTTCTCTTCTCCCAGGCAATCAGCACCAGAACAAGAGGACACAGTCTCAAGCTGCACCAGGGGAGGTTTAGACTGGATGTTAGGAAGAAGTTCTTCCCAGAAAGAGATGGGCCATGGGAATGGGCTGCCCAGGGAGGTGGTAGAATCACCATCACTGGAGATGTTTAGGAAGAGACTCGATGAGGCACTTGGTGCCATGCTTTAGTTGATTAGATAGTGTTGGATGATAGGTTGGACATGATCTCGAAGGTCTCTTCCAACCTGGTTTATTCTGCTCTCTTAACTGGAGGAGTTTTAGAAGTCTCACGGTCGAGATTTAGGCTTGGAACATACAAGTGGATATAGCCACCATCTGCACTTGTGCTCTCGTCTTGGATGAGAAAGAAAATACTGAATGTTTTTAAAAACCCTACCCCACCACAAAACCTGTTACAAACTCGAGCAGTGAAAGATTTTTTTTTCAGTTCTTTAGCAGTTTGTTTTGTTCAGAGAAACAAACAAATTTCTAATTTACTTGAAAGGTGGTGCGTGGGACAAATGCAGAATTGTGACATCTTAATATATTGACTCAGTGGTGGGTGGAGGAGGATGGTAATGTACCTGGATTTTGTTGGCAACACCAAATGTTTATCTTATGCACACTGCAAATCAGGATTTTAAGTAACACTATTTGTTCTGAGAAACATTCATAGTGTGTTAGAGGAGAAAAATGGTTTTCTGTTGAACTTTCTAATTTCTATGTTTTACATCTTTGAAGCTTAAAGATTATAGGTTTATTCAATCAGTTGAAGTTCTTCCCATGTGCTTTATGCTACCTTAAGGGAGGATGTAGACAGGCAGATGTTGGTCTCTTCTCCCAGGCAACCAGCACCAGAACAAGAGGACACAGTCTCAAGCTGCACCAGGGGAGGTTTAGGCTGGAGGTTAGGAAAAAGTTCTACACAGAATGAGATATTGCCCATTGGAATGGGCTGCCCAGGGAGGTGGTGGAGTCACCATCCCTGGAGGTGTTCAGGAGGAGACTTGATAGGGTGCTTGGTTGCATGGTTTGGTTGATTAGGTGGTGTTGGATGATAGGTTGGACATGATGATCTTGAAGGTCTCTTCCAGCCTGGTTGATTCTATTCTACTGTAAATGAACAGTCTCAAGCTGTGCCAGGGGAGGGTTACACTGGATGTTAGGAAGAAGTTCTTCACAGAATGATTGGCCATTGGAATGTGCTGCCCAGGGAGGTGGTGGAGTCACCATCCCTGGAGGTGTTTAGGAAGAGACTGGACGGGGTGCTTGATGCCATGGTTAGTTGATTAGATAGTGTTGGATGATTGGTTGGACTCGATGATCTCAAAGGTCTTTTCCAACCTGGTTGATTCTGTCCAGATTTAGCATATAAAATATCTCTAAGGAGAAGATTTTTTTAATTGCTCTGTCCTCAAATTGCTTTGCTCTGGGTTTCAGTAAAAACTGATCACGAGAGAACGCTCTGCTCAGAATCTGAGGCAGAATCAGGCCATTATTCACTTCCACTTGTTGCATTATCCTCTCCTTAGGCAAAGAGTGCATGAAGTGCAAGATACTATCTTAGAGTATTTGTTTTGTTTATTGTAATTTGTTTTCTTTTCCCCATAAATGTGTCTTATGAAATCTAGAGAGCAAAATAAATCTGTATGACTGCAATCTAGTGCTTTGGGGTTATTTTCAACCAAGCTAAAAGAAAGTGAACTCTCTTAAAAGGAAAAAGTGAAAAGCAAAAGTGGTCTTTGGGATTTCTCTGAGAGAAACCTCTCAAAATGCTGTGTGCTCAAAATTGTGATGTTGCTTATTCTCATTAAACTGTGAAGGTCCTTCCCACTTTTAATGCACTGATAGATCCCAAGCTATGAAGAGTGTCACTAAGGGGGGATGGAACAGTGTGTGAGGCAGTGCAGACAAAGATAATTTGGGGCCTGTGTGCTAGCCAAGGACATAAGGATTTGTGATTCAGGAAAATATTAACAGGATTCTTTGAAGCCTAAATAATGTGACTATTTAAAACATCAGTGGCATTGTGAAGATGCAAGAACAGTGATTTTGATGCCCCCAAACAAATCTAAACAGAGGTCTTTGAAGGCAAACTGGCCACGTTCTGGCCTCTCAGCTATGGCAAAACTTAAACTCTCATTAAAATGCCACTAAGTGGGCCAGCATTGTGTCTTCTTTGGTAGTATTAACCAAGGAATGAATATGCTAAGTATAATCCTGAGAAGAGCTGAGGGATTTTTTGACACTGTCAGTGAAGATGTCAAACAGCATCGATCCCAGTACTGGCCCCAGAGGGATATCACTTGTCACCAGTCTCCATCAGGACATTGAGACAGTGACTACTACCTTCTGGATGTGACCAACCAGCCAGTTCCTTATTCACTAAACAGTCCAGCCATCTAGCCCATGTTGTGGGGGACCATGTCAAAGGCCTTGGAGGTGTACAGAGATTGCTCTTTTCTTGTCCACTGATATAGTCCCTCTATCGGTAGCAGGTGACTGGATTGGTCAGGCAGAACTTGCCCTTCATAAAGCCATGTTCTGTATTGCAGGTCACCTCCCTGTCCTCCTTTGTGGTGTTAACATAGCATTTGATGTGATTTGCACTGAGAAGTTCCTCATTTTTGTTTCAGATTCCTTTCTGACAAGCGTGCTGGCTTGGTATTTGATTGAAAATCTTTCAATGTTTTCCTTTTGACATGAAGGGAGATTCTGAGTGTCAGGGAAAACATACTTAATATATATTATCTATTGAATCAAACCCTGAATTATTTACACTAAATAAATACATCATGTGTTAGAAACCCAAAATTGCATCCTGCAGTAAGTCTAGACAGTATTTCAGCTCAGTTCTGTACTCATGCATAGAGGCAATGCCCTGTGTCATGGACTGAGTTGAACCTGCTGCTGTTATTCATACTATGCCACAGTCATGCCTGCTTCAAAAAATGAAGTGCTAAGTGGATGAAAGTATTATGGGGTTTGAAGTTCAGATTGCATCATGGGAGGCTTCCTGTTCTGGTTGCTGCTTCTGGGTTCCAGCTTTTTGGGTGCAGTCTTTTTTCCTGCAGGGATAGCAGCACAAAGAGTGGGAGCCAGGTAGATACTGGTTTGGGGTTTCTGTTTTGTGCTGTTTTTTTTCCCCCAGTGTATTTCACTGTGGTTTCTGCAAATAGACTAAGCTAAAGTAATCATGCATTGTATTTTTAGATTGCAAGCTGAGGTAATTGTGCATTGTGCTCATGATGCTTTGTTATATTCAACTCTTTATCTCAGCCCTGAATTTTGTGTTACTCTTCCCCTCACTTCTGCTGTTGGGAGAGCAGGCAGGTTAGCCCTTGCACTAAACCATTACACCCTGTGCAAAGCCCTAGGAGGAAACTTTGTCCAAGGTAGTTCCTCTGTGTCAGAACAATTCTTATGTTTTGATTTACTAATGTTAAATTCATTGTTTAGATCTATTAAGTAGCTTGGAAAGTGTGGAATGAGAATATATAATAATTTTTTTTTGGGGTGCAGCTCCTGCAGTGTCCCAACTGCAAGTACCTCAGACACAGATCACCACTGGTGCTGCATTCTGGGAGTAGCAGCAGGGTGATGCTGCAGGGTTGGAGGAGGTGAGGCGGCAGGGCTTGCCCAGAGTACTGCCTGCCCCAGCACTCCAGCTTGGCCCATTACCACATCTCTGCAGCAGAATAGAATAGAATTAACCAGGTCGGAAAAAACCTTTGAGATTGAGTCCAACCTATCACCCAATGCTAATCAACTAATCCATGGCACCAAGTGCCTCATCCAGTCTCTTCCTAAACACCTCCAGTGATGGTGACTCCACCACCTCCCTGGGCAGCCCTTCCAAAGGCCAATCACTCTTTCTGCGAAGAACTTCTTCCTAACATCCAGCTTAAACATTATTGCTGTCTACAACTACCTGAAGGGAGGTTGCAGCCAGGTGGAGGTTGGTCTCTTCTCCCAGGCAACCACCAACAGAACAAGAGGACACAGTCTCAAGCTGCACCAGGGGAAGTTTAGGCTGGAGGTGAGGAGAAAGTTCTTCCCAGAAAGAGTTGTTACCTGTTGGAATGTGCTGTCCAGGGAGGTGGTGGAGTCACCATCCCTGGAGGTGTTCAAGAGGGGATTGGATGTGGCACTTGGTGCCATGGTTTACTAGTCATGAGGTCTTGGCAGGTTGGACTTGATGATCTTTGAGGTCTTTTCCAACCTTCTTCATTCCTTCCTCATGTTCTGTTGTCTGAGTGGTAACTAAGTGCTTCTTTGTTGACAGGATGCATATGGTCCCTATTCTCCAGAGGAATGCATATCTTTACCAGTCTACACCAGCGTGGAGAGAGACCGTGTGGTGATCAATATCGATGTACCTTGTGGAGAAAACCAAGACCAGTGGATTCAATGTGGTGCTGCTTTGTTTTTAACAAATCAGTAACTGGAAGTTGTGTTAAATTAACTCTTGAAGTTCAGAATCATTTCAATATCTCAACTATTTCTTATGAGAAGAAAACATTGGGTTTATTGCATATACATTTTTAAAGCAGTGGTTTGTAAATCCCCCTGTTTATTTTTTTTAAGATATATAAAATCAATTACAATGGAATTCTATTCAAGTATATCTTTGGATATTGGAGAAGTCAATGTGGCACTATTCAGCAATCTGTCTATTTTGATTGTTTCTCTAGATTGCAGTGGGCTGTGTTTCTTCTTCAGGCTTCCTGAAATCTCTTACATTTTTGCCCATAAATATTGAATACAAATTCAAAGTCAGTTTTTAATATCTTTTTCCTTATCTCTTTGAGCTGGTATTCTTATGCCTCCATTATTTAACAAAATAAAGTGATAAAACTTATCTGTTCTAAGTGCATGTTTTACCTAAAAATGAAAATCAGGATAAATGTTTTGGTCTGTTTAATTTCTTTATGCTGGTTGTAAATAATAGAATCATAGAATTGCTAAGGTTGGAAGGGACCTCAAGGATCATGCAGCTCCAACCCCCTGCCATGGGCAGGGACACCTCACAACAGGTCAGGTTGCCCAGAGCCACATCTAGCCTGACCTTAAAAACCTCCAGGTATGAGGCTTCAACCACCTCCCTGGGCAGCCTGTTCCAGTGTCTCACCATTCTCAGGGTGAAGAACTTCTTCCTAACATCCAAACTCAATCTACCCATTTCTAGTTTTGCTCCATTCCCCCTAGTCCTATCATTACCTGACACACTTAAAAAGTCCCTCCCCAGCTTTCTTGTAGGCCCCCTTCAGATACTGGAAGGCCACAATAAGGACTCTTTGGAGCCTTCTCTTCTCCAGACCGAATAGCCCCAACTCTCTCATCTGTCCTCATAGGAGAGGTGCTTCAGCCCTCTGATCATCCTCGTGGCTCTTCTCTGGACACCTTTCAGCACATCCAGGTGGGGTCTCAGCAGAGCAGAGTAGAGGGGGAGAATCACCTCCCTTGACCTGCTGGCTACTCTATGCAAATAAACTTCCTAAACTTCATGTGGGGTTAAAAATTCAGTTAGGCTACCATCATGGTAGTTGCCTAGAAGTTACTGAGAAAAGTAATTATGAACTTGTACTAAATTCCATTAGCCATGTGCACATAAATGCCCAAGAGACAAACAATTCCTTAGACAAACAGAAGAAATTTCACCCCACTTGTTAAGCAGTTAACAGAGGAAAGTAGCAAATGCTTTCAGTCGAGTGTGAGAGGCCTCAGAAATCTTGTCCTTGGTGCAGGGTACTAAAGCTTGATTGCACATTTCATCATGCTGGGATGCTACCAGGGTTTTGGCAGGCAGTTAGACAAAATGTCAAATGAAGCAGGAAACCCAAAGTCCATCATGAAGTTGCATTATTGTAGTCTCAACATAAGAATTCAAAGTATCTAATTTTTAACTGTGATTATTGAGTCACCTCATGAAGCATATTTTTGGTTTGTTTAGAAAGTTAAATGGATGCCTGAGCTGTAATATCTCTGATAGCTTTTTAGAGTTGTTTAAATTTAAACTGACTATCTTTCACTTGCCTGATATTTTTTCATTGGTGCTTTGAGAGGGGGACAAGGAAAGTAGAGAAAAGATTGGCCACATCTCTAGGTTAGCTTCCTGAAGGAAGTAGTTTTCATCATTATTGTTCAGCCTTTGATTTTATTCTTTTATCTGAAAACTTTCCTATTTTAGTTCTTCTACTGAAAAGATGTCCTAAAATACTTAGACACAAGGGCACATTTTAAAAAATGAGCCCTATTTAGAAGTGGAATAAAAGCAACAAAGCTGGTGAGGGGCTTGGAATACAAGCCCTGTGAGGAGAGGCCGAGGGAGCTGGGGTTGCTTAGCTTGGAGAAGAGGAGACTCAGGGGAGACCTTATTGCTCTCTACAACTACCTGAAGGGAGGTTGCAGACAGGTGGGGGTTGGTCTCTTCTCCCAGGCACCCAGCACCAGAACAAGAGGACACAGTCTCAAGCTGCATCAGGGGAGGTTTAGGCTGGAGGTTAGGAAGAAGTTCCTCATAGAAAGAGTGATTGGCCATTGGAATGTGCTGTCCAGGGAGGTGGTGGAGTCACCATCACTGGAGGTGTTTAGGAAGAGTCTGGATGGGGCACTTGGTGCCATGGTTTAGTTGATTAGATGGTGCTGGGTGATAGGTTGGACTTGATGATCTCAAAGGTCTTTTCCAACCTGGTTTGTTCTGTTCTATTCTTTTATGCTTGATACTTTTCAGATAATTGGACGTGAGGAAGAAGTTCTTCACTATGAGGGTGGTGAAGCCCTGGAATGGGTTGTCCAGGGAGGTGGTTGAGGCTCCGTCCCTGGAGGTGTTTAAGCCCAGGCTGGATGAGGCTCTGGCCAGCCTGATCTAGTGCAGGGTGTCCCTGTCCATGGCAGGGGGCTTGGAACTAGGTGATCCTTGTGGTCCCTTCCAACCCTGACTGATACTATGATACTGTAAATTGTTCCATATTACTGTAATTTTCTGAAGAACAAAATATAGCAAAATTATGAAATAGTTGTCCATGAAGAATAGTTTGGAAGAAAGTGGTGATAGAATACAACAAACCAGGCTGGAAGACACCTTCGAGATCATTGTGTCCAACCCATCATCCAACTCCATCTAGTCAACTAAGCCATGGCACCAAGTGCCCCATCACGTCTCCTCCTAAACATCTCCAGTGGTGGTGACTCCACCACCTCCCTGGGCAGCCCTTTCCAATGATGTTTCTGCCAGAACAGAAAGAACTATAAATGCTTGTATGAGGATTTAGAGGGTTAATTGTCAAGAGAAAATGTTGTCATATTAGGCTGCCTTGGTAAAATGTCCCTGGGAGAGGAAACAAGTTTTACTGAGGACAGCTGTGCTTCTGATTCCCTTAGGCACTTGTACAGATCGTGTTACAGCCTTCCCTTTTGGATCCAGCACATTTCCATATAGCAGACTGGATTTTAGCTTTTGTATTTCTTAAAATCAAGGGATTTGTTGGGTCCTACTAGTTCCAGTTTCTCTTCTGGGGACAGGTAGAGAAATAAAGATACTCAGAGAACTTCCTGTGTAATGGCAACGATGTCTGGACAACAACATTGTATTTCAACCTGCCTTGCACAGGAAGTAGAGACCAGAAATGTGCTAGGTAGTTTTGATGACCAGTCTTGCTCCTCTGAGAAATGTCCCTTCCAACCCTGACAATTCTGTGATCTATGATTCTAAGATGCAATTTGCCAGCCAGAGAGGAACTGCAGGATGCTTGCAGTAGGAAAAGCAGGAAGGCTGCAGTGACTTTATGCTTAGTGGTTTTAAAGAGAAATAGGTGAATAGGTTCAGATCATTTTCTTAGCAATAAACCATGAAGGCTGAGCTTGTACCCAAGCCATTAAGAGCCTTTTATTCTGCCAGTGAACAGCTAGGCAGCCTCCTTTGCTTCTCTGCTGATTTTCAGCCTGGCATGGCAGAGTACAAAATGTAGAACACCTGGAAGTGCTTGAAATGCCTAGAAAAGCCCCTGACCATGCACAGAGACACCTCATGGAGGTTCCCGTGGGTGTCATTGCTCCCTAACTGGAGTCCAAAGCTCCAGGTTCCCTGCACCTCAGGAATCAGTACAAGCTCATTTTTGCTTCTCTCTCTGTGATTGCACAGGAGTTACTCCTGTCTCCTGCTGCCTTCTTGGTGTGTGACAGGTAAAATGATGGTTCATGTGTGCAAGAATTGCCTAAGAAATGGAACTAGTAGCTGACTGGGGAGGTCAAACCTGAAGTAAGCATGGGGAGCTGCTGGGTTGGGTGCTTCACTGGCTGCCCATGGAGGTTTGACAGATCTTGTTGGCAGTGGGGTTTCCTGAAGCAGTGACTCCCCACGGAGCTCCACCTGCTTGGACTTTTAAATTAGCAACAAACTGCAGCAAGTAGGTTTGGCTTAAAGGGATAGGAGGGAAATGAGGAGCTGAAATAATTCATCACGCAAAGCTCCTGTGGAAAGAAGCAACTTAAGTTTAAGGGAAGGGGAGAGGTTTGTATGTGGTTTTAACAGCTTTATCAGTGGTCTGGATGAAGGGATCAAGTGCACCCTCAGTGAGTTTGCAGATCATAGTATCAGTCAGGGTTGGAAGGGACCACAAGGATCATCTAGTTCCAACCCCCCTGCCATGGGCAGGGACACCCCACACTAGATCAGGCTGGCCAGAGCCTCATCCAGCCTGGGCCTAAACACCTCCAGGGATGGGGCCTCAACCACCTCCCTGGACAACCCATTCCAGGGCTTCACCACTCTCATGGTGAAGAACTTCCTCCTCACGTCCAGCCTGAATCTCCCCACCTCCAGCTTCATTCCATTCCCCCTAGTCCTATCACTACCTGATAGCCTGAGAAGTCCCTCCCCAGCCTTCTTGTAGGCCCCCTTCAGATACTGGAAGGCCACAATGAGGTCACCTCGGAGCCTTCTCTTCTCCAGACTGAACAGCCCCAACTCCTTCAGTCTGTCCTCATAGGAGAGGTGCTCCAGCCCTCTGATCATCCTCGTGGCCCTTCTCTGGACACCTTCCAGCATCTCCAGAATCTTCTTGTAATAGGGGCTCCAGAACTGGATGCAGTACTGCAGGTGGGGTCTCACCAGAGCTGAGTAGAGGGGGAGAATCCCCTCCCTTGACCTGCTGGCCACACTTCTCCTGATGCAGCCCAGGATCTGATTGGCTTTCCGGGCTGCAAGTGCCCATTGAGAGCTCCTGTTGAGCTTCTCATCCACCAGCACCCCCAAGTCTCTCTCCTCAGGGCTGCTCCCCAGCCAGTCACTGCCCAGCCTGGATTTGTGCCTGGGATTGCCTCCACCCAGATGCAGGACCCTGCCCTTGGTCTTGTTGAAGCTCATGAGGTTGGCTTGTGCCCACCTCTCCAGCCTGTCAAGGTCCCTCTGGATGGCATCCCTTCCCTCCAGCATGTCTGCTGCACCACACAGCTTGGTGTCATCAGCAACCTTGCTGAGGGTGCACTCAATGCCACTGTCCATGGCACCCACATAGATGTTGAACAAGACTGGTCCCAGGACTGATCCCTGAGGGACTCCGCTTGTCCCTGGCCTCCACTGGGACATGGACCCATTGACAGCCACTCTTTGGGTGCGGCCATCAAGCCAGTTCCTTATCCATCTGGTGGTCCATCCATCAACCCTGTGTCACCAGCTTGGAGACCAGGATGTGGTGTGGGACAGTGTCAAAGGCTTTGCTCAGGTCCAGGTAAACGACATCAGTTGCTCGCCCCTCATCTATTAATGCTGTCACTTGTTCATAGAAGGCCACCAGGTTTGTCAGGCAGGATTTGCCCTTGGCAAAGCCATGCTGACTGCTCCCAATCACCTCTTCACTACTCTTCTGAGTCAGTAGTGCCTCCAGGAGGATCTGCTCCATGATCTTTCTGGGCACAGAGGTGAGACTGACAGGCCTGTAGTTCTCTGGTTCAAGTTGGGTGGACATGTTGATCTGGTGGAGGGCAGGGGCCTCTGCAGAGAGATCTGGACAGGCTGGATTGATGGGCCAAGGCCAACAGTATGAGGTTCAATGAAGTCATGTGTTGAGTGCCGCACTCAGAAGAGGAGGCTGAAGGAGACCTTCACACCTGCTCTAACTACCTGAAAAGAGGTTGCAGCGAGATGGGGTTCAGTCTATTCTTGCATGCAGCAAGTGACAGGAGAAGAGGAAATGGCTTCAAGCTGAGCCAGGGGAGGTTCAGATTGGATATTAGAAAAGTTTCTTCACAGAAAGGGTTCTCAAGCATTGGCACAGGCTGCCCCAGGCAGTGGTGGAGTTCCTATTCCTGGAGGGATTTAGAAGATGTATGGGTGTGATGCTGAGGGACATTGTTTAGTGGTAGTTGCTTAGCAGTAACAGTGGGAGTGTGAGCTCTAGGTGAGCAGTTGGACTTGATGACCTCAAAGGTCTCTTCCAAACTCAGTTCTGTGGTTCTCTGGCTAAGTGGCAGAATCGCCTCTCTGGATCTGCTGGCCACACATCTTTTGATGCAGCCAAGGATGTGATTTGCCTTCAGGGCTGCAAGCACACGCTGCCTGCTCATGTCCAGTTTCTCATCCATCAGCACCCCCAAGGCCTACAGGGCTGCTTTCTATCACCTCATCCCCCTCTCTGTAATAGAATAGAATAGAATTAACCAGGTTGGAAAAGACCCTTGAGATCATCGAGTCCAACCTATCACCCAACACTATCTAATCAACTAAACCATGGCACCAAGTGCTATTGATAGTAAGGATTGTTCCAGCCCAGGTGCAGGACCCTGCACTTGCTCTTGTTCAAACTCATGAGGTTCACACGGGCCTACCTCTCCAGCTTGTCCAGGTGCCCCTGGATGACATCCTGTGCCCCTGGCAATGTAATGTTATAATCACTAATGATAATAAACCCCCCCGAGAACTCTAGGTTACGTTCACAGTGTATTAAGCAACACACTTGGTACGTATTTGGAATAAAAGATTCACTCATCTTTCCTTCTCGTGGCTCTAGTCATAACCCTGATGTTTTGGAAGGCTCCCAGGTGACCTAAAAAGGAAAGAGAGATTGCTTCTCATGTGCTCCTCGATATTTATTGTCCATCTGCATTGTAAGGTGTGCTTTCCTTATACACAATGTTGTAATCTAAACGACAGTTACTAGAGGTAACCACTGCCATGTATCATAGGAATGATATTTCTGGTAGCAAAAGAAAGAACTGTAGAGTGTTTATTACCACCAAAGTGCAGCTGTATAAAAAACACAGGCCATTCCAAAGTATGGATCTGGAAACATAAGAAATAAAACCAGCAGAAATGCCTTAATGGTCTGGCCAGTCTTTCAGAGAGTCTGTTCTGTTATTAGCTTTCAAGAATATAGGGACTTGTAAGACTAAAACACAGAAAGAGGTCTTAGAGGAGACATTACTATTCTGTAAACATCCTCTTTTGAAGGCTTGAGAAAGATGTGTATCTTGAGTAAGTGCAAATTGCTATCAGTAGAAATTGAAGTAACAGAACATGAAGAAACCCATTGAAAACAATGAAGATTGTTCAGTGATAGCTGAGTGTGCTTCAGATTATTATTGCACTTTTTTACAAGTGCATGTCTTTTATGCTGAAGGAGGAAGAGTTTCTTCCTTTCACATTTTGTAGCAGTCAAGCATGCCTCAGGTATTGGTATTGTCATCCATCAGAGGCTGTGGTGTTTGGTGCACTTAGCAACCAGCACCAGAGCAAAGGAGGTTGTAGCCAGGTGGGAATTGGTCTCTTCTCCCAGGCAACCATAGAATCATAGAATCAGCCAGGTTGGAAAAGACCTCACCAGAACAAGAGGACACAGTCTCAAGCTGCACCAGGGGAGGTTTGGGCTGGATGTTAGGAAGAAGTTCTTCACAGAAAGAGTGATTGGCCATTGCAAGGTGCTGCCCAGGGGGGTGGTGGAGTCACATCACTGGAGGTGTTTAGGAAGAGACTGGATGGGATGCTTGGTGCCATGGTTTAGTTGATTAGATGCTGTTGGGTGATAGGTTGGGCTTGATGATCTCAAAGGTCTTTTCCAGCCTGGTCTGGTTCGGTTCGGTTCTATTCTATTCTATTCTATTCTATTCTATTCTATCTATTTCTATTCTATTCCATTCCATTCCATTCCATTCCATTCCATTCCATTCCATTCCATTCCATTCAGCTCCACTCCACTCAGCTCCACTCCACTCCACCCCCACTCCACTCCCCTCCACTCCACTCCACTCCACTCCACTCCCTCCACTCCACCCCACTCCACTCCACTCCACTCCACTCCACTCCACTCCACTCCACTCCACTCCACTCCACTCCACTCCACTCCACTCCCCTCCCCTCCCCTCATCTTTGGGAAGATTAATTAGTAATCATGCTTAGGAAATGCACTGGACAGGTAATTTCATCGTTAGAGCTGCCTAACTACTCTCAGTCCCCGACAAGGTGAGTTGTTCTGATTCTGTGCCACGTAGTACTGTTTCCAAGCGTTAAGAGAGTGTTTGGTACACTTCTGAGATTGTCAGGAAATGCCAATGGTGTCTTCGTGAGGGGCCATAACAACTGCTGCCACTAGGTGGTGCTGTGGACTAGACGCTCGGGAGGCCCTGGCACAGAACTCTTAGTGGGGCTTGGAAGGTAAAGGCAATTTGTGGAATACATTACATCCCATCAGAGGTCTGCTCCGAAGGAAATTTTCTTATCAGTGCTGAATAAGCAGCTATGTCTTAAGAAAAAAGCTTATAGTTAGTTGTGAAGTGGTTCATCAAGTGAATTTCTTGGTGATGCCTTTGTTGTGGAAGTGGATACAGTACTGACTGACCACTCTGGTCTGTTTACAGCTCTTTCTGTACATCTTCAGAATCTGCATGGGAAGAAGGAACTGTGAGGAGAAGCATGCCCTTGCATGGAAAGTCGATAGCTTCCTTGGCTGCATCAGGCAGAGTGTGGCCAGAGGGTCAAGGGAGGAGATCCCTCTCTGACAGTATATGGTGAGACACATCTGGAGGTCTCTTTCCAATGCTGGGCTGCACAGTTCGAAAGGAACATTGGGCATAGTGAAGCTAGTCTGGAGAAAGACCATGAAGAGGATTAAGGGACTGGAGCATCTTGAATACAAAGAGAGGCTATGAGCGCTGAGACTGTGGAGCTTGGGGAAGAGAAGGTTCAGGGGACTTTTGTCATTATGTATAAATAACTGATGAGGCAGAATAAAGAAGACACAGCCAGATTCTTCTCAGTGGTGCTCAGTGAAAGTAAAAGAGCCAATAGGCACAAAATGAAATGTGTAGGGTTTCATTTCAAAACCATTCAGCCAGAGTAGCCCAGCAACTGTGCCTTTCTTAAAGGCACAGCCTAAACCGGTCACAAATTTAAGTACCATAAACTGTCTTTACTCTAAGGAATGACCAAGCACAGGCACATGCTGCCCAGAGAGGTTGTGGTGTCTTGTGCATAGAGATGCTCAAAGGCTGGCTAAATACAGTCCTTAGCAATCTGCTCCAGATGACCAGGCTTTGAGAAGGGAGGACTGGGTGATCTTCAGAGGTGCTTTCTGGCCTCAGCTGCTCTGTAACTATAGAGTCCTGTGAAATGGCTGGAAATGAAGAGGAGCCATGTAAGCTACCAGTATCAGGAACATTGTGATGTGAGCACAGGAAATCTGTTTTAGGTTAGATGTGCCTAGTAAATACTGAGCTTCTCCAGTTCATTGTAGGTAGGTCTCTATGTGATGTGTTACCCCTTGAGGTCCAGCAAGGAGGAAATGAATGAAAAATCCCTAGTGTCATTTACTAACACTGCTTTGCTCATTCCATCTTGTTCTTTGTCAGTTGGCTTTGAATTATTTTCCTTATGATTTTTAGAGAAAATTGAATCACAGAATCATAGAATCACCAAGGTTGGAAGAGACCTCAAACATCATCAAGTCCAACCTGTCACCCAGCACCTCATGACTAGTAAACCATGGCACCAAGTGCCACATCCAATCCCCTCCTGAACACCTCCAGGGACGGTGACTCCACCATTGCATATGAGAAATGAGAAGAAAGCTTAGTAAATTAGATGTTTTGAGCTCCAGTAGATTTCTAATGTGTTAATGGTGCAGCAAACCTCTCGCTGGTACTGTGAGGACAGCAATCTAGTTATGTGTACAGTTGGTGTAGCTTTCTGTAACAGTTAGCATCTATAAAAATAGCTTCTGCAGATCGTGAGTACACTGTCTACCAGAGAAAAAGCCAGCAATCTGGAAGTGAAGAGCCAGCCTATATTTACTCTAATTTCAGTATTTTCAAAGTATGCTCAAAAAAACTCCAAACCCAAACCCCACCAAAACCCCCCCAAAAACAACAAAAAACCCCAAACAAACAACTCATAGATGAGTTGTTTGTTTTTCTTTCAGTGTGAACTTCCTTCATTGGAAGGAGCTGTCAGGCACTGGGAAAATACAAACTGTCCCTTGTAAGAGTCGGAGCAGGGAAGTCATTGTGCCCCTGCACTCAGCACTGGTTAGGCCACACCTTGAGTCCTGTGTCCAGTTCTGGGCCCCTCAATTTAAGAAGGACATTGAGACTCTTGAATGTGTCCAGAGAAGGGCAATGAGGCTGGGGAGAGGCCTTGAGCACAAGCCCTGTGAGGAGAGACTGAGGGAGCTGGGGTTGTTTAGCCTGGAGAAGAGGAGGCTCAGGGGAGACCTTATTGCTCTCTACAACTACCTAAAGGGAGGTTGTAGCCAGGTGGGGTTGGTCTCTGCTACCAGGCAACCAGCACCAGAACAAGAGGACAGAGTCTCCAGCTGTGCCCAGGGAAGTTTAGGCTCGAGGTGAGGAGAAAGTTCTTCACTGAGAGAGTTGTTAGCCATTGGAATGTGCTGCCCAGGGAGGTGGTGGAGTCACCATCCCTGGAGGTGCTGAAGAAGGGATTGGACATGGCACTTTGTGCCATGGTTTAGTAGTCATGAGGTCTGTGGTGACAGGTTGGACTTGATGATCTTTGAGGTCTCTTCCAACCTTGGTGATTCTATGATTCTACTTGATTTTCTCCTATTTGAAAACCGTTTTCATTCACGGCTTTGAAGAGAGTGTGGCCCATTGTGATAGATACAAATTTTACTCCTTCACCTCTCTTTGAATCCCATTCCCTTCTTAACTTATCAGAAAAAAATTCTTCCTACTATTGATGCAACCATGAGTGAAACTTCCTTTTCAGGGCACATCAGCTAAATGTCTCAAAGAGCTCTGTGATCTGTTGTGGTTTCAATGAAGTTTAAATGAAAACAGACACTGTCCAATTCTCTATCATCTACATAAACCCACCTCTAATTCTTTTCTAACCTTTTGCTTCCATTTTTTTTTCTTCCTCCTCTTTGTAGAGGATCTAAAAACTCTTCCCTCATGCTCTTTTTTTAGGAGTAGTTCTGCTGGACCTCTTGAAGCACCATCTTCACAGGCTCTCTGTGGCATGGAGAGATTACATTTTTCCTTTTAGTATCTGAGATTAAATGCCATAACTTGTTCTTTGTTGCTGTGCATGGCATTTGCACTAAAGAAAGATCCTTTCACACAGATAATCCCTGTTGGAGTCAGGGTCCCATGAAGAAGCAGCTGCAGGAACAAGTAAGCCCCTAAGTAAATGTGATCCTTGCTTTTGTACTCTTCATAAGAAAATGGAGACAAACTCATCAGGAGGATTGTCTCTGAAAGGCACTTACAGTACATCTAAAGACTAAAATTTGAAATCAAATAGGGAAACTGCTGACTGCCTCTCAGACTGTTACAAGGATATTAGTAAGTAGCTAATATCTTGGGTTTGTGTCTTCATGAGACCTTTTGGAGTTGTGCTTCCAGCAGCTGCACACAGGGTATAATAAAAGGAAGCAGGGTGCCTCGTTACCTGGAATAAGGAGAAGGTTTATGTCCTCAGTTACAGTTTGGCCTCCATCTTCACCAGCAAGGGGGTCTAACCACACTGGCCAAGTAACAGAAGGCAAAAGCAAGAACTGGGAAAATGAAAAACCTCCCATTGTGTGGTTAAGACCAGCTAAAGTATCAGAAGGAGCACAAATCCATGGGACCTGATGGGATCCATCTGCAGGTCCTGAGGGAACTGACAGAAGAAATTATCAAGCCACTTCCCATCATACTTGAAGTCATGGCAATCTGGTGGAGTTCCCAGTGACTGGGAAAAGGGAAACATAACCTCCATTTTCAATAAGGAAAAAAAAAAGACATACCTGGGGAAATACAGATTGATCAGTGTCACCTCTGTGCCTGCTCAGATCACAGAACAGATCCTTCCTGGAGACGCTGCTAAGGCACGTGAAAAATGCAGAGGTGAAGTCAACATGGCTTCAGCAAAGGTAAATCATGCCTGGCAATTGTGGTGGCCTTGCATGACAGGATAACAGCATTGATGGACAAAGGAAGAGCAGCTGATGTTATCTAGCAGTTATCTACTGTCCCCCACAACACCCTGGTTGGCACCATGGAGAGTGGGATTGAGTTCACCCCAGCAAATTTGCCAATGAGGCTGAGCTGCATAGGGCAGTTAACACACTGGAGGAAAGGGATGCCACCCAGAGACAGGCTTCAGAGGTGGGTCAGTGACAATCCCATGAAGTTCAACAAAGCCAAGTGCAAGGTCATACACCTATGTCAGGGCAACCCCAAGCACAAATAAAGGCTTGGCCAAGAATAGAGATAGGGTCAAAGGTAGAGAGAAGTTCTGAGGAGGACTTGGGGATTTTGGTTGATGAGGAGTGCAACATGAGCTGATAGTGTGAGCTTGTAGCCCAGAAAGCCAACTGTATCTTGGGCTGCATCAATGAAGCACAGCCAGAATGTGAAGAGAGGTGGTTCTGCCACTCTCTTCCACTCTGATGAGACCTCACCTGGTGTACTTTCTAGCTCTGGAGCCCCCAGCACAAGGAAGTGAGACTGCTAGAGAGGGGCCGATGTGAAGTGGGGGGGAAGGGGAGCACAAAGCTGTTCAGAGGAGTACAACACCTCTCCTATTAAGACAAACTGAGAGAGCTGGAGTTGTTCATCCTGGTGAAGAGAAGGCTCCAAGGAGACCTTATAGAAGCCTTCTGGTATTTGAAGGGGGCTTACGTGATAGAGGGAGAGGGACATTTTACAAAGGCATGAAGTGTCAGGATGATGGCTTCAAATTAGAGAAAGCTAGATGTAGATTACAAATTAGGAAGAAATTCTTCACCTTGAGGGTGATGAGGCACTGAAACAAGTTGCCCACAGAAGCTGTGGAAGCTGCAACTCCAGAAGTGTCCAAAGCCAGGTTGCATGGGGCCTCTAGTAATCTAATCTAGTAGGAGATATGCCTGTCCATAGCAAGGAGGTTTCAACTAGAGGATTTTGAGGTCCTATCCAGTCCAAACCATTCTATGATTTTAGAATAGAGTAGAATAGAGTAGAGTAGAATAAATGGAATGGAATGGAATGGAATGGAATGGAATGGAATGGAATGGAATGGAATGGAATGGAATAGAATAGAATAGAATAGAATAGAATAGAATAGAATAGAATAGAATAGAATAGAATAGAATAGAATAGAATGAACCAGTTGAAAAGTCCAACCCCTCACTCAACACCATCTAATCAACTAAGCCATGGCACCAAGTGCCTCATCCAGTTTCCTCTTAAACACCTCCAGTGATGGTGACTCCACCACCTCCCTGGGCAGCACATTGCAATGGCCAATCACTCTTTCTGTGAAGAACTTCTTCCTAATATCCAGCTTAAATCTCCCCTGGCTTTTATGTAAGTAATTTTATGAAGGACTGGAGAGTTGTGAGTCCTCCAGTACAAGGAGGACATTGGAAAACTTGAGATATTTGAGTTGAAGCCACCAAGAAGCTGGAGCACAAGCCTTACAGGGAGAGGCCTAAGGAACTGAAGATGAGACAGCTTCTCCAGGAGGTGCTTATTAGCAGCTTGCTATTGTCTACAAGGAGGTTATTGTGGCAGGAGGACAGGGGACAGAGGATGTTATAACTATATATGGGGAAAAAAATATTTTCACCATGAGAACAGTGGCGCAGGTGTCCTATAGGGGTTGTGCAGATACCTTGCCTGGAGGTATTGAAAACTTGATTGGATAAAACCATGAACAATCTATTCTGACCTCACCTGCCTGCATTATATTACAGAATCACCAAATCACCAAGGTTGGAAGAGACCTCAAAGATCATCAAGTCCAACCTGTCACCCAACTCCTCATGACTAAACCATGGCACCAAGTGCTACATCCAATCCCCCTCTTGAATGCCTCCAGGGATGGTGACTCCTCCACCTTCCTGGGCAGCACATTCCAATGGCTAACTACTCTCTGTGAAGAACATTCTCCTCATCTCAAGCCTAAACCTCCCCAGGTACAGCCTGAGACTGTGTCCTCTTGTTCTGGTGCTGGTTGCCTGGGAGAAGAGACCAACCCCCTCCTGGCTACAACCTCCCTTCAGGTAGTTGTAGAGAGCAATAAGGTCTCCCCTGAGCCTCCTCTTCTCCACTCTTCTATTTCTGAACAAAAGAGTGGCAGAGAGTAGTTGCATATTAAATGGTCCAAGCAAAATGAATAAATTACAGTGAAAAACAATAATGTCCCTCTGCTCTTTCTGCTTTATGCTCCATATAGAAAGACCCTGCAATTTCTTGAGTTTACTGCTGCCTCATGAGCTGTCAACAAGTTCAGGGGTAAGTCAATGGAAAATGAAGCATTCACAGAATAAACAGATGAATGAAATGTAAAACCATAACAGGGCAGGCCAAAGCCTTTTTTTTTTTGGAACCTCACTTGAGGCATAAAAACTAAAATAATTGTTGAACACATCAGAAGCAGGATGCCTGCCAAGGAAAGGTTGGGTTATTAGATGACTGAAGTGTAAAAGGAGCATGCAGGTAAGACCACAGCACAAACCTAAAGTATTTGCATCAGTATGCATTTGAAAAAAGCTGAAGGAGGTTTCCATACTGATTTTTTTTT
>CM037631.1:17788877-17843793 GCA_015227895.2 Colaptes auratus
GAGACAAAGACCTGCTGGAAAGACTCCAACAGAGAGCCATGAGGACAATTAGGGAACCTGAGTATATCCCCTGTGAAGAAAGACTGAGAGCCCTGGGGCTGTTTAGTCTTGAGAAGACGGAGAAGGGATCTGGTCAATGTGTATAAATATCTGAGGAGTTTCAAGTGGAAGGGGCCAGTCTCTTTTTGATGGTGCACAATGACACAAGAAACAATAGGTGCAAGCTTGAACATAGAAGATTTCACCTCAATATGAGGAGGAACTTCTTTACAGTGAGGGTGCAGAGCACTGGAGCAGGCTGCCCAGAGAGGTTGTGTGGAGTCTCCTTTTTTGGAGACTTTCAAACCACTTGGATGCATTCCTATGTGGACTACTTAAGTGATGCTGCTTTGACGGGGGGGTTGGACTCTATGATCTCTTGAGGTCCCTTCCAGCCTCTAATGTACTGTGATACTTTGTTATTTTTGTGCCTTTTATGATATTTTCTTCATATTCTATGAGTCTTGCAAGACAGAAGTGCAGTGGACTGTATGTAGGCTATCATTTAAGACTATTGATGTCCATACTTGTCTTTTACTAGATAAAGCCAGCTCTAGCAAATCTCTCAGTGTGGAGAGCTTTTGAGTTGGGGGGACAAAACATGAAATGCTGAAACTGTACCTTAACAGTAGCAGACCTTAGGGAAGAGCATAACAAACCTGGCAGGAGGGAGAGCAACGTCACTTACATAACAAAGAAAAGACCTTAAGCTGGTGACAAGAGGTTGAAGGAGAAAGGGGTTTTGAGGTGCCAAACAGAAAGTCTGATAAGTTTAATTCATTTCATTGAGGCCTTATAATAACTGGTGGAAGTGTAAGGTGGAGGAAAAACTCATACTACTCTGAGCTTTCTATTCAGGGTTGTTTGGTTCAGGTTATCCATAGCTCTGGAGGCTTTACTGTGAGTCCTAGTTTGTATGGAGCTCAGATTGCTTCACTTAATGTTGCTGCTTCTCTGGTCACTGTCTGTCCAAGGTGAAACATGGCTTCTTCTGTAGATTTTTTAAGGCAGTGTTTTGTAGCCTGTTTTTCAGTTCAGAATAATGTATACAGGCCCTGCACGTTGTAAGGAAGAGTCTTCAGCTCAGAGGTAGAACAGAAATATGACTGCAAAAAACACCTTTCTGAGGAATGCAATGTCTCTCTACAAGCAAAAGAATAATTAAATATGCCAGCCATGATCTTTGCTAGTATATTGTTTGTTAATACTCTACTAAAACCACTTCAGAGTAAACCATTGCATTACTGTTAACTGCAACTTTTCTTTTTGAATAAACCATTTTAGAATACTGTCATTACCTTAGGAAATGATTTCCATTACATCTTTTGGCATCCTGGCCTGCATCAGAAATAGTGTGGCTAGCAGGAGCAGGGAGGTATTGTGCCCTGTACTCAGCACTAGTTAGGCCACACCTTGAGGACTGTGTTCAGTTCTAGGCCCCTCAATTTAAGAAGGATATGGAGACAGTTGAGTGTGTCCAGAGAAGGGCACGAGGCTGGGGAGAGGCCCTGAGCACAGCCTTATGAGGAGAGGCTGAGGGAGCTGGGGTTGTTTAGCCTGGAGAAGAGGAGGCTCAGGGGAGACCTTATTGCTGTCTACAACTACCTGAAAGGAGGTTGTAGCCAAGAGGGGGTGGTCTCTTCTCCCAGGCAACCAGCACCAGAACAAGAGGACACAGTCTCAAGCTGTGTCCTCGGGAAGTTTAGCTTGAGGTGAGGAGAAAGTTCTTCACAGAGAGTTGTTAGTCATGGTATGTGCTGCCCAGGGAGTCATCCTGTGGAGTCATCCCTGGAGGTGTTCAAGAGGGTATCACACGGCATTGAAGCCATGATTAGTAGTCATGAGGTGTTGGGTGACAGGTTGGATTTGATGACCTTTGATGTCTTTCCAACCTTATTGATTCTATGATTCTAAAAAATAAATGTTTTTTTTAGAGGCTGAAGGTACTTACTAATTAACAAAAGCATTTAAAACATGTTACATATAACGGTCTGCAGAGTTACTTACAGAAGCATATTGTTTAATTTTTACATAAAGTACTGTTCAGAAATGCTATGTTGCTAAAATTTTCCTTATGTAGTGTCAGTATATTTTGTTTGCCTCTGTGTAATGGCACAGTCCATTCTTTAAAAGCTGTGCTCAGACTTCCAAGCAGGAAGTCATGCTCGTTGCAGTGATTGTTCTCCTTTTCTTGACATCATAATGATTGTGCACTTGGATGTTGCTATCATTGTCATTAATCTAATGCCAGGCAAGTACAGTTTCACAAGTGAGGACATTTGCAGGTATTTTCCTCTAACATTTAAGAAGGCAAATCCATAAGGGGACGATCACGCTGAGGTGTGGCCGAATCTTCGTTTCCTCTTCTCACACGGAACATTACAACAGCTTCCTGTTAGTTAAAAACTTGGTCACAGTGGAAAGGTTCATAATTTATTAAAGCACAGTGTAATTATTACTGACACTTCAAGCCTGTAATATATGTTTTAATATTTTATGTTTGCACGACAGATCAGTGGCTTACAACTGGAAGGCTGCAGTTTTGACGGCAATCGACTTGCAGAAAATCTGCATGATTCTCCCAGCGTGTCAGCCCTTCTCCCTTGTTACATGGCCTGGATTCCACAGGTACTAAATTATTAAAGGACCCAAACATCCAAGACCATAATTTTCCTTTTTTTTTTTTTTCTCCTGTGGAGTAACATTCAGTATGAAGTTGCTGACCTGTTTTCCCCTGCAATTCAAACTGAAAATCCCCCTCTTTAATGGGAAAATTGGTTATTTCTTTGATATCAAACAGAGCCCTCAGTTTAGGAAAGATGTTGAGTTGCTGGAATGTGTCCAGAGAAGGGCAACAAAGCTGGGGAGGGGTTTGGAGCACAGACCCTGTGAGGAGAGGCTGAGGCAGCTGGGGTTGCTTAGCCTGGAGAAGAGGAGGCTCAGGGGAGACCTTATTCCATCCTGGTGTGGTGTATTATATTGTATTATTGTGGTCTACAACTCCCTGAAGGGAGGTTGTAGCCAGGAGGGGCTTGGTCTCTTCTCCCAGGCAACCAGCACCAGAACAAGAGGACACAGTCTCAAGCTGCACCAGGGGAGGTTTAGACTGGATGTTAGGAAGAAGTTCTTCACAGAAGGAGATTGGCCATGGGAATGGGCTGCCCAGGGAGGTGGTAGAATCCCCATCACTGGAGATGTTTAGGAAGAGACTGGATGAGGCACTTGGTGCCATGCTTTAGTTGATTAGATAGTGTTGGATGATAGGTTGGACATGATCTCAAAGGTCTCTTCCAACCTGGTTTATTCTGTTCTCTTAACTGGAGGAGTTTTAGAAGTCTCACGGTCGAGATTTAGGCTTGGAACATATAAGTGGATATAGCCACCATCTGCACTTTGCTCTCATCTTGGATGAGAGAGAAAATACTGAATGCTTTTAAAACCCTACCCCACCACAAAACCTGTTACAAACTCGAGCAGTGAAAGATTTTTTTTCAGTTCTTTAGCAGTTTGTTTGTTCAGAGAAACAAACAAATTTCTAATTTACTTGAAAGGTGGTGCGTGGGACAAATGCAGAATTGTGACATCTTAATATATTGACTCAGTGGGGGTGGAGGAGGATGGTAATGTACCTGGATTTTGTTGGCAACACCAAATGTTTATCTTATGCACACTGCAAATAAGGATTTTAAGTAACACTATTTGTTCTGAAAAACATTCATAGTGTGTTAGAGGAGAAAAAATGGTTTTTGTTGAACTTTCTAATTTCTATGTTTTACATCTTTGAAGCTTAAAGATTATAGGTTTATTCAATCAGTTAAAGTTCTTCCCATGTGCTTTATGCTATCTTAAGGAGGATGTAGACAGGCAGATGTTGGTCTCTTCTCCCAGGCAACCAGCACCAGAACAAGAGGACACAGTCTCAAGCTGCACCAGGGGAGGTTTAGGCTGGAGGTTAGGAAGAAGTTCTACACAGAATGAGATATTGCCCATTGGAATGGGCTGCCCAGGGAGGTGGTGGAGTCACCATCCCTGGAGGTGTTCAGGAGGAGACTTGATAGGGTGCTTGGTTGCATGGTTTGGTTGATTAGGTGGTGTTGGATGATAGGTTGGACATGATGATCTTGAAGGTCTCTTCCAGCCTGGTTGATTCTATTCTACTGTAAATGAACAGTCTCAAGCTGTGCCAGGGGAGGTTTACACTGGATGTTAGGAAGAAGTTCTTCACAGAATGATTGGCCATTGGAATGTGTTGCCCAGGGAGGTGGTGGAGTCACCATCCCTGGAGGTGTTTAGGAAGAGACTGGATGGGGCGCTTGGTGCCATGGTTAGTTGATTAGATGGTGTTGGGTGATCGGTTGGACTCGATGATCTCAAAGGTCTTTTCTAACCTGGCTGATTCTGTTCTAGTCTAATAGAAACTGGAGTATTTGTTCTGTAAAAAAAAAAATACTAAAAAAATTTAATGAATTGTCCAGATTTGGCATACAAGTGTCTCTATGGAGATTTTTAATTGCTCTGTCCTTAAATTGCTTTGCTCCGGGTTTCAGTAAAAACTGATCACGAGAGAACGCTCTGCTCAGAATCCGAGGCAGAATCAGGCCATTATTCACTTCCACTTGTTGCATTATCCTCTCCTTAGGCAAAGAGTGCATGAAGTGCAAGATACTATTAGAATATTTGTTTTGTTATTTTAATTTGTTTTCTTTTCCCCATAAATGTGTCTTATGAAATCTAGAGAGCAAAAAAACATCTGTATGACTGTAATCTAGTGCTTGGGGTTATTTTCAACCAAGCTAAAAGAAAGTGAACTCTCTTAAAAGGAAAAAGTGGAAAGCAAAAGTGATCTTTGGGATTTCTCTGAGAGAAACCTCTCAAAATGCTGTGTGCTGAAATTGTGATGATGTTGCCTATCTCATTAAACTGTGAAGGTCCTTCCCACTTTTAATGCACTGATAGATCCCAAGCTGTGAAGAGTGTCACTAAGGGGGGATGGAACAGTGTGTGAGGCAGTGCAGACAAAGGTAATTTGGGGCCTGTGTGCTAGCCAAGAAGGAATAGGATTTGTGATTCAGGAAAATATTAACAGAATTCTTTGAAGCCTAAATAATGTGATTATTTAAAACATCAGTGGCATTGTGAAGATGCAAGAACAGTGATTTTGATGCCCCCAAACAAGTCTAAACAGAGGTCTTTGAAGGCAAACTGGCCATGTTCTGGCCTCTCAGCTATGGCAAAACTTAAACTCTCCTTAAAATGCCACTAAGTGGGCCAGCATTGTGTCTTCTTTGGTAGTATTAACCACGGAATAAATATGCTAAGTATATTCCTGAGAAGAGCTGAGGGTTTTTTGACACTGTCAGTGAAGATGTCAAACAGCATCGATCCCAGTACTGACCCCAGAGGGATATCACTTGTCACCAGTCTCCATCAGGACATTGAGACAGTGACTACTACCTTCTGGATGTGACCACCAGCCAGTTCCTTATTCACTAAACAGTCCAGCCATCTAGCCCATGTTGTGGGGGACCATGTCAAAGGCCTTGGAGGTGTACAGAGATTGCTCTTTTCTTGTCCACTGATATAGTCCCTCTATCGGTAGCAGGTGACTGAATTGGTCAGGCAAAACTTGCCCTTCATAAAGCCACGTTCTGTATTGCAGGTCACCTCCCTGTCCTCCTTTGTGGTGTTACATAGCATTTGATGTGATTTGCACTGAGAAGTTCCTCATTTTTGTTTCAAATTCCTTTCTGACAAGTGTGCTGGCTTGGTATTTGATTGAAAATCTTTCAATGTTTTCCTTTTGACATGAAGGGAGATTCTGAGTGTCAGGGAAAACATACTTAATATATATATCTTTGAATCAAACCTGAATTATTTACACTAAATAAATACATCATGTGTTAGAAACCAAAATTGCATCCTGCAGTAAGTCTAGACAGTATTTCAGCTCAGTTCTGTACTCATGCATAGAGGCAATGCCCTGTGTCGTGGACTGAGTTGAACCTGCTGCTGTTGTTCATACTATGCCACAGTCATGCCTGCTTCAAAAAATGAAGTGCTAAGTGGATGAAAGTATTATGGGGTTTGAAGTTCAGATTGCATCATGGGAGGCTTCCTGTTCTGGTTGCTGCTTCTGGGTTCCAGCTTTTTGGGTGCAGTCTTTTTTCCTGCAGGGATAGCAGCACAAAGAGTGGGAGCCAGGAAGATACTGGTTTGGGGTTTCTGTTTTGTGCTGTTTTTTCCCCCCATTGTATTTCACTGTGGTTTCTGCAAATAGACTAAGCTAAGTAAAGTAATCATGCATTGTATTTTTAGATTGCAAGCTGAGGTAATTGTGCATTGTGCTCATGATGCTTTGTTATATTCACTCTACTCTTTATCTCAGCCCTGAATTTTGTGTTACTCTTCCCCTCACTCTGTTGTGTTGGGAGAGCAGGCAGGTTAGCCCTTGCACTAAACCACTACACCCTGTGCAAAGCCCTAGGAGGAAACTTTGTCCAAGGTAGTTCCTCTGTGTCAGAACAATTCTTATGTTTTGATTTACTAATGTTAGAATTCATTGTTTAGATCTATTAAGTAGCTTGGAAGTGTGGAATGAGAATATATAATTTTTTTTTTTTGGGTGCAGCTCCTGCAGTGTCCCAACTGCAAGTACCTCAGACACAGATCACCACTGGTGCTGCATTCTGGGAGTAGCAGCAGGGTGATGCTGCAGGGTTGGAGGAGGTGAGGGGCAGGGCTTGCCCAGAGTACTGCCTGCCCCAGCACTCCAGCTTGGCCCATTACCACATCTCTGCAGCAGAACAGAATAGAATTAACCAGGTTGGAAAAGACCTTTGAGATCGAGTCCAACCTATCACCCAATGCTAATCAACTAATCCATGGCACCAAGTGCCTCATCCAGTCTCTTCCTAAACACCTCCAGTGATGGTGACTCCACCACCTCCCTGGGCAGCCCATTCCAAAGGCCAATCACTCTTTCTGTGAAGAACTTCTTCCTAACATCCAGCTTAAACATTATTGCTGTCTACAACTACCTGAAGGGAGGTTGCAGCCAGGTGGGGTTGGTCTCTTCTCCCAGGCAACCAGCAACAGAACAAGAGGACACAGTCTCAAGCTGCACCAGGGGAAGTTTAGGCTGGAGGTGAGGAGAAAGTTCTTCCCAGAAAGAGTTGTTACCTGTTGGAATGTGCTGTCCAGGGAGGTGGTGGAGTCACCATCCTGGAGGTGTTGAAGAGGGGATTGGATGTGGCACTTGGTGCCATGGTTTACTAGACATGAGGTCTTGGCAGTTGGACTTGAGATCTTTGAGGTCTTTTCCAACCTTCTTCATTCCTTCCTCATGTTCTGTTGTCTGAGTGGTAACTAAGTGCTTCTTTGTTGACAGGATGCATATGGTCCCTATTCTCCAGAGGAATGCATATCTTTACCAGTCTACACCAGCGTGGAGAGAGACCGTGTGGTGATCAATATCGATGTACCTTGTGGAGAAAACCAAGACCAGTGGATTCAATGTGGTGCTGCTTTGTTTTTAACAAATCAGTAACTGGAAGTTGTGTTAAATTAACTCTTGAAGTTCAGAATCATTTCAATATCTCAACTATTTCTTATGAGAAGAAAACATTGGGTTTATTGCATATACATTTTTTAAGCAGTGGTTGTAAATCCCCCCTGTTTATTTTTTTTAAGATATATAAATCAATTATACTGAATAGAATTCCATTGTATCTTTGGATATTGGAGAAGTCAATGTGGCACTATTCAGCAGTCTGTCTATTTTGATTGTTTCTCTAGATTGCAGTGGGCTGTGTTTCTTCTTCAGGCTTCCTGAAGTCTCTTACATTTTTGCCCATAAATATTGAATACAAATTCAGAGTCAGCTTTTAATATCTTTTTTCCTTATCTCTTTGAGCTGGTATTCTTATGCCTCCATTATTTAACAAAATAAAGTGATAAACTTACCTGTTTTAAGTGCATGTTTTACCTAAAAATGAAAATCGGGGTAAATGTTTTGGTCTGTTTAATTTCTTTATGCTGGTTGTAAATAATAGAATCATAGAATTGTTAGGTTGGAAGGGACCTCAAGGATCATGTAGCTCCAACCCCTGCTCTATGGGCAGGGACACCTCACAACAGGTCAGGTTGCCCAGAGCCACATCTAGCCTGACCTTAAAAACCTCCAGGTATGAGGCTTCAGCCACCTCCCTGGGCAGCCTGTTCCAGTGTCTCACCATTCTCAGGGTGAAGAACTTTTTCCTAACATCCAAACTCAATCTACCCATTTCTAGTTTGGCTTCATTCCCCCTAGTCCTATCTTACCTGACACACTAAAAAGTCCCTCCCCAGCTTTCTTGTAGGCCCCTTTCAGATACTGGAAGGCCACAATAAGGACTCTTTGGAGCCTTCTCTTCTCCAGACCGAATAGCCCCAACTCTCTCATCTGTCCTCATAGGAGAGGTGCTTCAGCCCTCTGATCATCCTTGGGCTCTTCTCTGGACACCTTTCAGCATGTCCAGGTGGGGTCTCACCAGAGCAGAGTAGAGGGGGAGAATCACCTCCTTGACCTGCTGGCTACTCTATGCAAATAAACTTCCTAAACTTCATGTGGGGTTAAAAATTCAGTTAGGCTACCATCATGGTAGTTGCCTAGAAGGTACTTGGAATTTAGTACAAGTTCATAATTACTTTTCTATTAGCCATGTGCACATAAATGCCCAAGAGACAAACAATTCCTTAGACAAACAGAAGAAATTTCACCCCACTTGTTAAGCAGTTAACAGAGGAAAGTAGCAAATGCTTTCAGTCCAATGTGAGAGGCCTCAGAAATCTTGTCCTTGGTGCAGGATACTAAAGCTTGATTGCACATTTCATCATGCTGGGATGCTACCAGGGTTTTGGCAGGCAGTTAGACAAAATGTCAAATGAAGCAGGAAACCCAAAGTCCATCATGAAGTTGCATTATTGTAGTCTCAACATAAGAATTCAAAGTATCTAATTTTTAACTGTGATTGAGTCACCTCATGAAGCATATTTTTGGTTTGTTTAGAAAGTTAAATGGATGCCTGAGCTGTAATATCTCTGATAGCTTTTTATAGTAGTTTAAATTTAAACTATCTTTCACTTGCCTGATATTTTTTTCTTTGGTGCTTTGAGAGGGGGACAAGGAAAGCAGAGAAAAGATTGGCCACATCTCTAGGTTAGCTTCCTGAAGGAAGTAGTTTTCATCATCATTGTTCAGCCTTTGATTTTATTCTTTTATCTGAAAAGTTTCCTATTTTAGTTCTTCTACTGAAAAGATGTCCTAAAATACTTAGACACAAGGGCACGTTTTAAAAAATGAGCCTTATTTAGAAGTGGAATAAAAGCAACAAAGCTGGTGAGGGGCTTGGAATACAAGCCCTGTGAGGAGAGGCTGAGGGAGCTGGGGTTGCTTAGCTTGGAGAAGAGGAGGCTGAGGGAGACCTTATTGCTGTCTGCAGCTACACGAAGGGAGGTTGTAGACAGGTGGGGCTTGGTCTCTTCTCCCAGGCACCCAGCACCAGAACAAGAGGACACAGTCTCAAGCTGCACCAGGGGAGGTTTAGTCTGGATGTTAGGAAGAAGTTTCTCATAGAAAGAGTGCTTGGCCATTAGAATGTGCTGCCCAGGGAGGTGGTGGAATCTCCATCACTGGAGGTGTTTAGGAAGAGTCTGGATGGGGCACTTGGGGCCATGGTTTAGTTGATTAGATGGTGCTGGGTGATAGGTTGGAATCGATGATCTCAAAGGTCTTTTCCAACCTGGTTTGTTCTGTTCTTTTCTGCTTGATACTTTTAGATAATTGTATGTGAGGAGGAAGTTCTTCACCATGAGAGTGGTGAAGCCTGGCATGGGTTGTCCAGGGAGGTGGTTGGGGCCCCATCCCTGGAGGTGTTTAAGACCAGGCTGGATGAGGCTCTGGCCAGCCTGATCTAGTGCAGGGTATCCCTGTCCATGGCAGGGGGCTTGGAACTAGTGATCTTTGTGGTCCCTTCCAACCCTGACTGATACTGTGAATTGTTCCATATTACTGTAATTTTCTGAAGAATAAAATGTAGCAAATTTATTAAATAGTTGTCCATGAAGAATAGTTTGGAAGAAAATGGTGATAGAATGCAACAAACCAGGCTGGAAGACACCTTCGAGATCATTGTGTCCAACCCATCATCCAACTCCATCTAGTCAACTAAGCCATGGCACCAAGTGCCCCATCACGTTTCCTCCTAAACATCTCCAGTGATGGTGACTCCACCACCTCCCTGGGCAGCACATTCCAATGATGTTTCTGCCAGAACAGAAAGAACTATAAATGCTTGTATGAGGATTTAGAGGGTTAATTGTCAAGAGAAAATGTTGTCATATTAGGCTGCCTTGGTAAAATGTCCCTGGGAGAGGAAACAAGTTTTACTGAGGACAGCTGTGCTTCTGATTCCCTTAGGCACTTGTACAGATCGTGTTACAGCCTTCCCTTTGGATCCAGCACATTTCCATATAGCAGATTGGATTCTAGCTTTTGTATTTCTCAAAATCCAGGGATTTGTTGGGTCCTACTAGTTCCACTTTCTCTTCTGGGGACAGGTAGAGAAATAAGATACTCAGAGAACTTCCTGTGTAATGGCAACGATGTCTGGACAACAGACATTGTATTTCAACCTGCCTTGCACAGGAAGTAGAGACCAGAAATGTGCTAGGTAGTTTTGATGACCAGTCTTGCTCCTCTGAGAAATGTCCCTTCCAACCCTGACAATTCTGTGATCTATGATTCTAAGATGCAATTTGCCAGCCAGAGAGGAACTGCAGGATGCTTGCAGTAGGAAAAGCAGGAAGGCTGCAGTGACTTTATGCTTAGTGGTTTTAAAGAGAAATAGGTGAATAGGTTCAGATCATTTTCTTAGCAATAAACCATGAAGGCTGAGCTTGTACCCAAGCCATTAAGAGCCTTTTATTCTGCCAGTGAACAGCTAGGCAGCCTCCTTTGCTTCTCTGCTGATTTTCAGCCTGGCATGGCAGAGTACAAAATGTAGAACACCTGGAAGTGCTTGAAATGCCTAGAAAAGCCCCTGACCATGCACAGAGGCATCTCATGGAGGTTCCCGTGGGTGTCATTGCTCCCTGAACTGGAGTCCAAGCTCCAGGTTCCCTGCACCTCAGGAGTCAGTACAAGCTCATTTTTGCTTCTCTCTCTGTGATTGCACAGGAGTTTCTCCTGTCTCCTGCTGCCTACTTGGTGTGTGACAGGTAAAATGATGGTCATGTCTGCAAGAATTGCCTAAGAAATGGAACTAGTAGCTGACTGGGGAGGTCAAACCTGAAGTAAGCATGGGGAGCTGCTGGGTTGGGTGCTTCACTGGCTGCCCATGGAGGTTTGACAGATCTTGTTGGCAGTGGGGTTCCTGAAGCAGTGACTCCCCACGGAGCTCCACCTGCTTGGACTTCTAAATTAGCAACAAACTGCAGCAAGTAGGTTTGGCTTAAAGGATAGGAGGGAAATGAGGAGCTGAAATAATTCATCACGCAAAGCTCCTGTGGAAAGAAGCAACTTAAGTTTAAGGGAAGGGGAGAGGTTTGTATGTGGTTTTAACAGCTTTATCAGTGGTCTGGATGAAGGGATCAAGTGCACCCTCAGTGAGTTTGCGTATCATAGTATCAGTCAGGGTTGGAAGGGACCACAGGGATCATCTAGTTCCAACCCCCCTGCTATGGGCAGGGACACCCTACACTAGATCAGGCTGGCCAGAGCCTCAGCCAGCCTGGTCCTACACATCTCCAGGGACGGGGCCTCAACCACCTCCCTGGACAACCCATTCCAGGGCTTCACCACTCTCATGATGAAGAACTTCCTCCTCACATCCAGCCTGAATCTCCCCACCTCCAGCTTCATTCCATTCCCCCTAGTCCTATCACTACCTGATAGCCTGAGAAGTCCCTCCCCAGCCCTCCTGTAGGCCCCCTTCAGATACTGGAAGGCCACAATGAGGTCACCTCGGAGCCTTCTCTTCTCCAGACTGAACAGCCCCAACTCCCTCAGTCTGTCCTCATAGGAGAGGTGCTCCAGCCCTCTGATCATCCTCGTGGCCCTTCTCTGGACACCTTCCAGTATGTCCATATCCCTCTTGTAATAGGGGCTCCAGAACTGGAGGCAGTACTCCAGGTGGGGTCTCACCAGAGCTGAGTAGAGGAGGAGAATCACCTCCCTTGACCTGCTGGCCACACTTCTCCTGATGCAGCCCAGGATCTGATTGGCTTTCCGGACTGCAAGTGCCCATTGAGAGCTCCTGTTGAGCTTCTCGTCCACCAGCACCCCCAAGTCTCTCTCCTCAGGCTGCTCCCCAGCCAGTCACTGCCCAGCCTGGATTTGTGCCTGGGATTGCCCCAGCCCAGATGCAGGACCCTGCCCTTGGTCTTGTTGAAGCTCATGAGGTTGGCCTGTGCCCACCTCTCCAGCCTGTCAAGGTCCCTCTGGATGGCATCCCTTCCCTCCAGCATGTCTGCTGCACCACACAGCTTGGTGCCCTCAGCAAGGTTGCTGAGGGTGCACTCATGCCACTGTCCATGTCACCCACAAAGATGTTGAACAAGACTGGTCCCAGGACTGATCCCTGAGGGACTGCTTGTCCCTGGCCTCCACTGGGACATGGACCCATTGACAGCCACTCTTTGGGTGCGGCCATCAAGCCAGTTCTTTATACATCATATACATCTTTATACATCTTTATACACCTAAAAAGGTCCACCCATCAAACCATGTGTCACCAGCTTGGAGACCAGGATGTGGTGTGGGACAGTGTCAAAGGCTTTGCTCAGGTCCAGGTAAACGACATCAGTTGCTCGCCCCTCATCTATTAATGCTGTCACTTGTTCATAGAAGGCCACCAGGTTTGTCAGGCAGGATTTGCCCTTGGCAAAGCCATGCTGACTGCTCCAAATCACCTCATCGCTATTCTTCTGAGTCAGTAGTGCCTCCAGGAGGATCTGCTCCATGATCTTTCTGGGCACAGAGGTGAGACTGACCGGCCTGTAGTTCCCTGGTTCAAGTTGGGTGGACATGTTGATCTGGTGGAGGGCAGGGGGCTCTGCAGAGAGATCTGGACAGGCTGGATGGATGGGCCAAGGCCAACAGTATGAGGTTCAATGAAGTCATGTGTTGAGTGCCGCACTCAGAAGAGGAGGCTGAGGGAGACCTTCACACCCTCTGTAACTACCTGAAAAGTGGTTGCAGCGAGATGGGGTTCAGTCTATTCTTGCATGCAGCAAGTGACAGGAGAAGAGGAAATGGCTTCAAGCTGTGCCAGGGGAGGTTCAGATTGGATATTAGAAAAATTTCTTCACAGAAAGGGTTCTCAAGCATTGGCACAGGCTGCCCCAGGCAGTGGTGGAGTTCCTATTCCTGGAGGGATTTAGAAGATGTATGGATGTGGTGCTGAGGGACATTGGTTTAGTGGTAGTTGTTTAGCAGTAACAGTGGGAGTGTGAGCTCTAGGTGAGCAGTTGGACTTGATGACCTCAAAGGTCTCTTCCAAACTCAGTTCTGTGGTTCTCTGGCTAAGTGGCAGAATCGGCTCTCTGGATCTGCTGGCCACACATCTTTTGATGCAGCCAAGGATGTGATTTGCCTTCAGGGCTGCAAGCACACGCTGCCTGCTCATGTCCAGTTTCTCATCCATCAGCACCCCCAAGGCCTACAGGGCTGCTTTCTATCACCTCATCCCCCACTCTGTAATAGAACAGAATAGAATAGAATTGACCAAGTTGGAAAAGACCCTTGAGATCATCGAGTCCAACCTATCACCCAACACCATCTAATCAACTAAACCATGGCACCAAGTGCTATTGATAGTAAGGATTGTTCCAGCCCAGGTGCAGGACCCTGCACTTGCTCTTGTTCAAACTCATGAGGTTGACATAGGCCTACCTCTCCAGCTTGTCCAGGTGCCCCTGGATGACATCCTGTGCCCCTGGCAATGTAATGTTATAATCACTAATGATAATAACCCCCCCGAGAACTCTAGGTTACGTTCACAGTGTATTAAGCAACACACTTGGTACGTATTTGGAATAAAAGATTCTCTCATCTTTCCTTCTCGTGGCTCTAGTCATAACCCTGATGTTTTGGAAGGCTCCCAGGTGACCTAAAAAGGAAAGAGAGATTGCTTCTCATGTGCTCCTCGATATTTATTGTCCATCTGCATTGTAAGGTGTGCTTTCCTTATACACAATGTTGTAATCTAAACGACAGTTACTAGAGGTAACCACTGCCATGTATCATAGGAATGATATTTCTGGTAGCAAAAGAAAGAACTGTAGAGTGTTTATTACCACCAAAGTGCAGCTGTATAAAAAACATAGGCCATTCCAAAGTGTGGATCTGGAAACATAAGAAATAAAACCAGCAGAAATGCCTTAATGGTCTGGCCAGTCTTTCAAAGAGTCTGTTCTGTTATTAGCTTTCAAGAATATAGGGACTTGTAAGACTAAAACACAGAAAGAGGTCTTAGAAGAGACATTACTATTCTGTAAACATCCTCTTTTGAAGGCTTGAGAAGATGTGTATCTTGAGTAAGTGCAAATTGCTATCAGTAGAAATTGAAGTAACAGAACATGAAGAAACCCATTGAAAACAATGAAGATTGTTCAGTGATAGCTGAGTGTGCTTCAGATTATTATTGCACTTTTTTACAAGTGCATGTCTTTTATGCTGAAGGAGGAACAGTTTCTTCCTTTCACATTTTGTAGCAGTCAAGCATGCCTCAGGTATTGGTATTGTCATCCATCAGAGGCTGTGGTGTTTGGTGCACTTAGCAACCAGCACCAGAGCAAAGGAGGTTGTAGCCAGGTGGGAATTGGTCTCTTCTCCCAGGCAACCATAGAATCATAGAATCATAGAATCAGCCAGGTTGGAAAAGACCTCACCAGAACAAGAGGACACAGTCTCAAGCTGCACCAGGGGAGGTTTGGGCTGGATGTTAGGAAGAAGTTCTTCACAGAAAGAGTGATTGGCCATTGCAAGGTGCTGCCCAGGGGGGTGGTGGAGTCACATCACTGGAGGTGTTTAGGAAGAGACTGGATGGGATACTTGGTGCCATGGTTTAGTTGATTAGATGGTGTTGGGTGATAGGTTGGACTTGATGATCTCAAAGGTCTTTTCCAGCCTGGTCTGGTCTGGTCTGGTCTGGTCTGGTCTATTCTATTCTATTCTATTCCATTCCATTCCATTCCATTCCATTCCATCCCCATCCCATCCCATCCCATCCATCCCATCCCACCCCACCCCACCCCACCCCACTCCACCCACTCCACTCCACTCCACTCCACTCCACTCCACTCCACTCCACTCCACTCCACTCCACTCCACTCCACTCCACTCCACTCCACTCCATTCATCTGTGGGAAGAGTAATTAGTAATCATGCTTAGGAAATGTACTGGACAGGTAATTTCATCGTTAGAGCTGCCTAACTACTCTCAGTCCCCGACAAGGTGAGCTATTCTGATTCTGTGCCACGTAGTACTGTTTCCAAGCGTTAAGAGAGTGTTTGGTACACTTCTGCGATTGTCAGAAATGCCAGTGGTGTCTTCGTGAGGGGCCATAACAACTGCTGCCACTAGGTGGTGCTGTGGACTAGACGCTCGGGAGGCCCTGGCACAGAACTCTTAGTGGGGCTTGGAAGGTAAAGGCAATTTGTGGAATACATTACATCCCATCAGAGGTCTGCTCCGAAGGAAATTTTCTTATCATCAGTGCTGAATAAGCAGCAGTATCTTAAGAAAAAAGCTTATAGTTAGTTGTGAAGTGGTTCATCAAGTGAATTTCTTGGTGATGCCTTTGTTATGGAAGTGGATACAGTACTGACTGACCACTCTGGTCTGTTTACAGCTCTTTCTGTACATCTTCAGAATCTGCATGGGAAGAAGGAACTGTGAGGAGAAGCATGCCCTTGCATGGAAAGTCGATAGCTTCCTTGGCTGCATCAGGCAGAGTGTGGCCAGAGGGTCAAGGGAGGAGATCCCTCTCTGACAGTATATGGTGAGACACATCTGGAGGTCTCTTTCCAATGCTGGCCTGCACAGTTCAAAAGGAACATTTGGCATAGTGAAGCTAGTCTGGAGAAAGACCATGAAGAGGATTAAGGGACTGGAGCATCTTGAATAGGAAGAGAGGCTATGAGCGCTGAGACTGTGGAGCTTGGGGAAGAGAAGGTTCAGGGGACTTTTATCATTATGTGTAAATAACTGATGAGGCAGAATAAAGAAGACACAGCCAGATTCTTCTCAGTGGTGCTCAGTGAAAGTAAAAGAGGCAATAGGCACAAACTGAAATGTGTAGAGTTTCATTTAAATACCATAAACTGTCTTTACTCTTAGGAATGACCAAGCACAGGCACATGCTGCCCAGAGAGGTTGTGGTGTCTTGTGCATAGAGATGCTCAAAGGCTGGCTAAATACAGTCCTTAGCAATCTGCTCCAGATGACCAGGCTTTGAGAAGGGAGGACTGGGTGATCTTCAGAGGTGCTTTCTGGCCTCAGCTGCTCTGTAACTATAGAGTCCTGTGAAATGGCTGGAAATGAAGAGGAGCCATGTAAGCTACCAGTATCAGGAACATTGTGATGTGAGCACAGGAAATCTGTTTTAGGTTAGATGTGCCTAGTAAATACTGAGCTTCTCCAGTTCATTGTAGGTAGGTCTCTATGTGATGTGTTACCCCTTGAGGTCCAGCAAGGAGGAAATGAATGAATAATCCCTAGTGTCATTTACTAACACTGCTTTGCTCATTCCATCTTGTTCTTTGTCAGTTGGCTTTGAATTATTTTCCTTATGATTTTTAGAGAAAATCAATCACAGAATCATAGAATCACCAAGGTTGGAAGAGACCTCAAACATCATCAAGTCCAACCTGTCACCCAACACCTCATGACTAGTAAACCATGGCACCAAGTGCCACATCCAATCCCCTCCTGAACACCTCCAGGGACAGTGACTCCACCATTGCATATGAGAAATGAGGAGAAAGCTTAGTAAATTGGATGTTTGAGCTCCAGTAGATTTCTAACGTGTTAATGGTGCAGCACACCTCTCGCTGGTACTGTGAGGACAGCAATCTAGTTATGTGTACAGTTGGTGTAGCTTTCTGTAACAGTTAGCATCTATAAAATAGCTTCTGCAGATCGTGAGTACACTGTCTACCAGAGAAAAAGCCAGCAATCTGGAAGTGAAGAGCCAGCCTATATTTACTCTAATTTCAGCATTTTCAAAGTATGCTCAAAAAAACCACCACCCAAACCCCACCAAACCCCCCCCAAAACAACAAAAAGCCCCAAACAAACAACTCATAGATGAGTTGTTTGTTTTTCTTTCAGTGTGAACTTCCTTCATTGGAAGGAGCTGTCAGGCACTGGGAAAATACAAACTGTCCCTTGTAAGAGTACTGTAGGACTCCCTTGTAAGAGTCGGAGCAGGGAAGTCATTGTGCCCCTGCACTCAGCACTGCTTAGGCCACACCTTGAGTCCTGTGTCCAGTTCTGGGCCCCTCAATTTAAGAAGGACATTGAGACTCTTGAATGTGTCCAGAGAAGGGCAACGAGGCTGGGGAGAGGCCTTGAGCACAGCCCTGTGAGGAGAGACTGAGGGAGCTGGGGTTGTTTAGCCTGGAGAAGAGGAGGCTCAGGGGAGACCTTATTGTTCTCCACAACTACCTAAAGGGAGGTTGTAGCCAGGTGGGGGGTTGGTCTCTGCTACCAGGCAACCAGCACCAGAACAAGAGGACACAGTCTCCAGCTGTGCCCAGGGAAGTTTAGGCTCGAGGTGAGGAGAAAGTTCTTCACTGAGAGAGTTGTTAGCCATTGGAATGTGCTGCCCAGGGAGGTGGTGGAGTCACCATCCCTGGAGGTGCTCAAGAAGGGATTGGACATGGCACTTTGTGCCATGGTTTAGTAGTCATGAGGTGTTGGGTGACAGGTTGGACTTGATGATCTTTGAGGTCTCTTCCAACCTTGGTGATTCTATGATTCTACTTGATTTTCACCTATTTGAAAACCATTTTCATTGGCAGCTTTGAAGAGAGTGTAGCCCATTGTGATAGATACAAATTTTACTCCTTCACCTCTCTTTGAATCCCATTCCCTTCTTAACTTATCAGAAAAATTCTTCCTACTATTGATGCAACCATGAGTGAAACTTCCTTTTCAGGGCACATAAGCTAAATGTCTCAAACAGCTCTGTGATCTGTTGTGGTTTCAATGAAGTTTAAATGAAAACAGACACTGTCCAATTCTCTATCATCTACATAAAACCACCTCTAATTCTTTTCTAACCTTTTGCTTCCATTTTTTTTCTTCCTCCTTTTTGTAGAGGATCTAAAAACTCTTCCCTCATGCTCTTTTTTTAGGAGTAGTTCTGCTGGACCTCTTGAAGCACCCATCTTCACAGGCTCTCTGTGGCATGGAGAGATTACATTTTTCCTTTTAGTATCTGAGATTAAATGCCATAACTTGTTCTTTGTTGCTGTGCATGGCATTTGCACTAAAGAAAGATCCTTTCACACAGATAATCCCTGTTGGAGTCAGGGTCCCATGAAGAAGCAGCTGCAGGAACAAGTAAGCCCTAAGTAAATGTGATCCTTGCTTTTGTACTCTTCATAAGAAAATGGAGACAAACTCATCAGGAGGATTGTCTCTGAAAGGCACTTAATATTGACTAAAAATTTGAAATCAAATAGGGAAACTGCTGACTGCCTCTCAGACTGTTACAAGGATATTAGTAAGTAGCTAATATCTTGGGTTTGTGTCTTCATGAGACCTTTTGGAGTTGTGCTTCCAGCAGCTGCACACAGGGTATAATAAAAGGAAGCAGGGTGCCTCGTTGCCTGGAATAAGGAGAAGGTTTATGTCCTCAGTTACAGTTTGGCCTCCATCTTCACCAGCAAGGGGGCCTAACCACACTGGCCAAGTAACAGAAGGCAAAAGCAAGAACTGGGAGAATGAAAAACCTCCCATTGTGTGGTTAAGACCAGCTAAAGTATCAGAAGGAGCACAAATCCATGGGACCTGATGGGATCCATCTGCAGGTCCTGAGGGAACTGACAGAAGAAGTTATCAAGCCACTTCCCCATCATACTTGAAGTCATGGCAATCTGGTGGAGTTCCCAGTGACTGGGAAAAGGGAAACATAACCTCCATTTTCAACAAGGAAAAAAAAGACATACCTGGGAAATACAGATTGATCAGTCTCACCTCTGTGCCTGCTCAGATCACAGAACAGATCCTTCCTGGAGACGCTGCTAAGGCACGTGAAAAATGCAGAGGTGAAGTCAACATGGCTTCACCAAAGGTAAATCATGCCTGGCAATTGTGGTGGCCTTGCATGACAGGATAACAGCATTGATGGACAAAGGAAGAGCAGCTGATGTTATCTACCAGTTATCTACTGTCCCCCACAACACCCTGGTTGGCACCATGGAGAGTGGGATTGAGTTCACCCCAGCAAATTTGCCAATGAGACTGAGCTGCATGGGGCAGTTAACACACTGGAGGAAAGGGATGCCACCCAGAGACAGGCTTCAGAGGTGGGTCAGTGACAATCCCATGAAGTTCAACAAAGCAAGGTCATACACCTATGTCAGGGCAACCCCAAGCACAAATAAAGGCTTGGCCAAGAATAGAGATAGGGTCAAAGGTAGAGAGCAGTTCTGAGGAGGACTTGGGGATTTTGGTTGATGAGGAGTGCAACATGAGCTGATAGTGTGAGCTTGTAGCCCAGAAAGCCAACTGTATCTTGGGCTGCATCACTGAAGCACAGCCAGAATGTGAAGAGAGGTGGTTCTGCCACTCTCTTCCACTCTGATGAGACCTCACCTGGTGTACTTTCTAGCTCTGGAGCCCCCAGCACAAGGAAGTGAGACTGTTAGAGAGGGGCCGATGGGAAGTGGGGGGGAAGGGGAGCACAAAGCTGTTCAGAGGAGTACAACACCTCTCCTATTAAGACAAACTGAGAGAGCTGGGGTTGTTCATCCTGGTGAAGAGAAGGCTCCAAGGAGACCTTATAGAAGCCTTCTGGTATTTGAAGGGGGCTTGCGTGATAGAGGGAGAGGGACATTTTACAAAGGCATGAAGTGTCAGGATGATGGCTTCAAATTAGAGAAAGCTAGATGTAGATTACAAATTAGGAAGAAATTCTTCACCTTGAGGGTGATGAGACACTGAAACAAGTTGCCCACAGAAGCTGTGGAAGCTGCAACTCCAGAAGTGTCCAAAGCCAGGTTGCATGGGGCCTCTAGTAATCTAATCTAGTAGGAGATATGCCTGTCCATAGCAAGGAGGTTTGAACTAGAGGATTTTGAGGTCCTATCCAGTCCAAACCATTCTATGATTTTTAGAATAGAGTAGAATAGAGTAGAGTAGAATAAATGGAATGGAATGGAATGGAATGGAATGGAATGGAATAGAATAGAATAGAATAGAATAGAATAGAATAGAATAGAATAGAATAGAATAGAATAGAATAGAATAGAATAGAATAGAATTAACCAGGTTGGAAAAGTCCAACCCCTCACTCAACACCATCTAATCAACTAAGCCATGGCACCAAGTGCCTCATCCAGTTTCCTCTTAAACACCTCCATTGATGGTGACTCCACCACCTCCCTGGGCAGCACATTGCAATGGCCAATCACTCTTTCTATGAAGAACTTCTTCCTAATATCCAGCTTAAATCTCCCCTGGCTTTTATGTAAGTAATTTTATGAAGGACTGGAGAGTTGTGAGTCCTCCAGTACAAGAAGGACATTGGAAAACTTGAGATATTTGAGTTGAAGCCACCAAGAAGCTGGAGCACAAGCCTTACAGGGAGAGGCCTAAGGAACTGAAGATGAGACAGCTTCTCCAGGAGGTGCTTATTAGCAGCTTGCTATTGTCTACAAGGAGGTTATTGTGGCAGGAGGACAGGGGACAGAGGATGTTATGACTATATATGGGGAAAAAATATTTTCACCATGAGAACAGTGGCACAGGTGTCCTATAGGGGTTGTGCAGATGCCTTGCCTGGAGGTATTGAAAACTTGATTGGATAAAACCATGAACAATCTATTCTGACCTCACAGCTGACCTCTCCTGCCTGCATTATATTACAGAATCACCGAATCACCAAGGTTGGAAGAGACCTCAAAGATCGTGAAGTCCAACCTGGCACCACAGACCTCATGACTCAACCATGGCACCAAGTGCCACGTCCAATCCCTTCTTGAATGCCTCCAGGGATGGTGACTCCTCCACCTCCCTGGACAGCACATTCCAATGGCTAACAACTCTCTCTGTGGAGAACTTTCTCGTCACCTCGAGCCTAAACCTTCCCGGGTACAGCCTGAGACTGTGTCCTCTTGTTGTGGTGCTGGTTGCTAGAGAGAAGAGACCAATCCCTTCCTGGCTACAACCTCCCTTCAGGTAGTTGTAGAGAGCAATAAGGTCTCCCCTGAGCCTCCTCTTCTCCACTCTTCTATTTCTGAACAAAAGAGTGGCAGATAGTAGTTGCATATTAAATGGTCCAAGCAAAATGAATAAATTACAGTGAAAAACAATAATGTCCCTCTGCTCTTTCTGCTTTATGCTCCATATAGAAAGACCCTGCAATTTCTTGAGTTTTACTGCTGCCTCATGAGCTGTCAACAAGTTCAGGGGTAAGTCAATGGAAAATGAAGCAGTTCACAGAATAAACAGATGAATGAAATGTAAAACCATAACAGGGCAGGCCAAAGCCTTTTTTTTTTGGAACCTCACTTGAGGCATAAAAACTAAAAATAAATGTTCTGAACACATCAGAAGCAGGATGCCTGCCAAGGAGAAGGTTGGGTTATTAGATGACTGAAGTGTAAAAGGAGCATGCAGGTAAGACCACAGCACAAACCTAAAGTATTTGCATCAGTATGCATTTGAAAAAAGCTGAAGGAGGTTTCCATACTGATTTTTTTTTCCTCTCTCTCTGTCTTTTTAAATAAGAGATGAACCTTAGGTAGGGATCATCCCAAAGTGACCTGTCAAAACAGGAGGTTTTAGAAGGAACTGAGAAAATTACTAGTAAGTAGCAAGTTGTTAGGACCATCTGATCCTCATCCAAAAGTCACAATCCTCCCCTCCCCTCCCCTCCCCTGCCCTCCCCTTTCCTCCTCTCCTCTTCCCTCTCCTCCCCTCTATCCCTACTTTCGCTCCTTTCCTCCCTCCCTTCCTTCCTAGGTCCTTCCTTCCTTCCTCCCTTCCTTTGTCCCTTCCCTCCTAGTTCCTTCCTTCCTTGCAAGTTCCTTCCTTCCAAGTTCCTCTCAAGCTGCGCCAGGGGAGGTTTAGGCTGGATGTTAGGGAGAAATTCTTCATAGAGAGAGTGATTGCCCATTGGAATGGGCTGCCCAGGGAGGTGGGGGTGTCACCATCACTGGAGGTGTTTAAGAGGAGGCTGGATGAGGCACTTGGTGCCATGGTTTACTTAATTAGATAGTGTTGGATGATAGGTTGGACTCGATGATCTCAAAGATCTTTTCCAACCTGGTCAATTCAATTCAATTCAATTCAATTCAATTCAATTCAATTCAATTCAATTCAATTCAATTCAATCCAATCCAATCCAATCCAGTTCTGTTCTATTCTATTCTATTCTATTCTATTCTATTCTATTCTATTCTATTCTATTCTATTCTATTCTATTCTATTCTCTAGTTGGCCATTGAGGTAAGTTAAAAGGAGGGAAAACTTCAATAAGTGTTAGAGGAGTATGAAGAATCTTCACCTTTATGATCCAGATCCTATAAAAGAACAGACTGCACTGCACCCACTTCTAGTGATTGCCTGGAGCAGCAGCAACATAACCATAGGACTTAATGTGAATAAAAATACCCTGGCTGCATTTCCTGATGGACTCCTGAAATAAGAAGGAACAGACCTGGAGGTTTCAAGCTGATTATTTCCTAACACAGAGCTGCTTCCAGGAGTGAGCTGATGAGATGTGAAATTTGTATTGCCACGGGCAAGTCAAAATTACCCTGTCATGTGTCTGTGATGCCAATGTAATTAATCCATGTGAGACTCATTTTTAAATAGCTTAAAGTAGATGTTTGAAATGTATTCTGTTCATTGAATTCATTCCCTTTCACGGGGTGGAAATGAAAAGGTTCAGACACGTGAAACTGGAAACCAGCCTAAACTGAAGCACAAGAAAGCTGTTGCAGATGTCAAAAAAAAGCAAGTGAAACATGGAAATTAACTAACCAGTAAAAAGCTGACAGTAAACCAGAATAAAATTGCATAAAAAGAAAGGTAAAAATGAAATTGAAAAAAAACCAAACAACCCACAGATTAAATCTTGGAAGAATCCCTAAGAATAAATCTTCCATGCTTGTTGAGGAATGGGAGAGAGTGCTTCACTGCTTGAATAGGAGGCAATTGCTGTCTAAAGATCCAGTCAGCCACAGGCATCATGCTAGTTGCCCTGGAGCAGAATTTACTATGCAGTATAAGAATAGAATAGAATAGAATAGAATGGAATGGAATGGAATAGAACAGAATGGAATAGAATAGAATAGAATGGAATAGAATAGATCCAATACAATACAATAAATGCAGGTTGGAAGAGACCTTCAAGATCATCGTGTCCAACCTATCAACCAATCCAACCCACCTAAACAACTAGATCATGGCACCCAGTACCCCATCAAGTCTCCTCCTGAATACCTCCAATGATGGTGACTCCACCACCTCCCTGGGCAGACCATTAGAATAGAATAGAATAGAATAGAATAGAATAGAATAGAATAGAATAGAATAGAACAGAACAGAACAGAATAGAATAGAATAGAATAGAATAGAATAGAATAGAATAGAATAGAATAGAATAGAATCAACCAGGTTGGAAGAGACCTTTGAGATCATCAAAATATCAACTTGAGGATGAGCTGTATGCCTTCCAATAGAGAAAACACTTTTGCAGTGAAATAATGTGTCCAGCTCTGGGCCCCTCAGTTTAGGAAAGATGTTGAGTTGCTGGAATGTGTCCAGAGAAGGGCAACAAAGCTGGGGGGGGGGGTTTGGAGCACAAGCCTTATGAGGAGAGGCTGAGGGAGCTGGGGTTGCTTAGCCTGGAAAAAGGAGGCTCAGGGCAGACCTTATTGCTGTCTACAGCTACCTGAAGGGAGGTTGTAGCCAGGTGGGGGTTGGTCTCTTCTCCCAGGCAGCCAGCACCAGAACAAGAGGACACAGTGTCAAGCTGCACCAGGGGAAGTTTAGGCTGGATGTTAGGAAGAAGTTTTTCATAGAAAGAGTGATTGCCCATTGGAATCTCAGTGCTCCTTCACTGATACCTAAGCCAAATATGGTACTGTTAGAGGTTGCCCACAACCTTTCATTATATTAGGGGAGTTAGGCAAGTTCCATTAAGCTAATAGCCTTTTAGTTTAGCACATTTTACTTTAAAGCCACATTGGCCTTAAATGTATCTTTACAGTACCTTTGAATTTGAAAGTTATTTTTAAGTAGAGCATATTTCATTCACACCTACAGATGGAACTGTTTCAGAGGTAGAATTTTTTTGCAGAGAAATTATCATTTTCTTTGCAAAACCACTCAGGATAAAAGGAACTTCAAATTCTTAATTAATTTACAACAGCACCACTCAGTCCTCTCTGGATCTCTAAAGAAAATTGGTTTAGCTTCAAATCACACGAGGACGCAGTCTCAAGCTGTGCCAGGGGAGGTTTAGGCTGGATGTTAGGAAGAAGCTCTTCACAGAAAGAGTGATTGGCCATTGGAATGTGCTGCCCAGGGAGGTGGTGGAGTCACCATCACTGGAGGTGTTTAGGAAGAGACTGGATGGGATGCTTGGTGCCATGGTTTAGTTGATTAGATGATGTTGGGTGATGGGTTGGACTTGATGATCTCAAAAGTCTTTTCCAACCTGGTTCATTCTATTCTATTCTATTCTATTCTATTCTATTCTATTCTATTCTATTCTATTCTATTCTATTCTATTCTATTCTTCCATTCCATTCCATTCCATTCCATTCCATTCCATTCTGTATCCTGAGGCCCGAGTTTTCTCTTTACACAGGTCACTCAGCTGTTGGCTTTGCCCCCTGTCTGTTTTCTCTGCCCAATTCTCCAGAAAGTCCCTTCAACTATAAAGGTCAAAGCAGGCAGACCCCTTTTACCTCTGCTGTCAGGTTCCAGTCATCTAACAGAACAGAAATGGATTATCTGAGATTTAGGACTGGCAGGAGATACACTTTCTGCTAGAACTGCAAAAACACTTCATCAGTTTTCATTGCATATTATACATTATCTGCTTTTAATATTAAGGAAGGCATTTCCAAAGGGTAGGAAGAGTTTTGTGGTGTTTTTTTTGGAAGGCCAAGAAGACAGAGATACATCTGTTGAAGGATATTTTTGCTGTCAGCTCAAAGCACCTGCTGCTAGTTGTTGCTAGAGAACAGGGGAGGGTCCCTTCCAACCCTGCCTGAAACTATGAAACTATGGGGAGATGGATCTTTGGCCAGACCCATTGTGTGGGTTGTTTAATCCACATGAGATTTTACAGTAGATCTCATATCATAGAAATGATTTATTAGCTATGTTCCATTATGACCAGCTTGAAGGTCTGTCTAGGGGGAGCATCATTCCTATAAATCCTCAGAATGGATGGGTCCACTGAAGGGCTATGGAAAACCTGGAAAATTTACAAGGGCACTCCCTGCAACTGTAAATCAATGTGTCTGCTGTCTTCAGAGAAACTCTGCTGGTTCATATACCAGCTGACAAAATGGCTTACTGGATTAATTTGACCTTAAACAGCTCTGGGAGACATATGGCTGTGGTGAACAGCAGAACTTACTGGCTGGTTTCATTTTGGTTTTATGTGGCTGATTAAGAAATTGATGCTGATTTTGTTTTGTCCTTTGGAAAATGATGATTCTTTAGAACCAAGACGTGCATGAGAAGGAAAGTACCTTGAAGCCACTTCTTAATAACATATTTTTTCTCATGTGTTTTAACACTTTTAAGTGTTCATAGAAGAGACCTGCAACACAAAATGTGGGGTTTTTTTCTCCGTTCAGTGTAATTTTCTGGTTTGAAATCTAAATAGATTTCCTCACATCTGAAAGGAATATCAGACTGTTTTGTTCCCACAGATACCAACAGTGTTGTGAGTTTGGTCAAACAATGTTACAAATACAGGGTGATAAGGTGAGAAGTTAATAACAGTAGAAATTATTTATTAATTTGGCTTCACCAGTCTCTTCCTAAACACCTCCAATGATGGTGACTCCACCACCTTCCTGGGCAGCCCATTCCAATGGCCAAGCACTCTTTCTGGGAAGAACTTCTTCCTAACATCCAGCCTAAACCTCCCCTGGTGCGGCTTGTGACTGTGTCCTCTTGTTCTGGTGCTGGTTGCCTGGGAGAAGAGACCAGCCCCCATCTGGCTACAACCTCCCTTCAGGTAGTTGTAGACAGGAATTACTCATAGTGCTGCTTGCTGATTGTGGGAATTCTCTTTTGTTTCTTTTTTATTGGAAAACCCTCCTGAACTGCTGCAGTTGCTTATAATCCACATGTGGTGGGCAAAAACCAAAGAGAGAAGAGCCTCAAGCCCTCTGCAGCTCACCTATTTCATACAGCCCACTAATTTTTGTTGGAATTGTCACCAGTCAAAGGCTAGAACTGATAACCATCAGTTCTCTGCTTAAGCATGCCCAAAACATGCCCAGACTTCACCCTCCTCTCTACAGCTACCTGAAGGGAGGTTGTAGAGTTGACATCTAATGCTGGCTCTGAAAAGTTTCTCTACAATGTATTGAACTGTGCTCCAGATAACATGAATCAGGAAAATAGTTAAGCCAGGCTGCTTTTCACCAGCAGGTAGTCTGACACAGTGACTGAATGGAAACTTGATGAAAACTAAAGACTGTAAGAACTCATTCAATACCTAAGATAACACAACTGCAAGGCACACAATGAAAACCCAGCCAGCCAACTTGGAGCCCTATTTGCACATTGCAGTGTTGACTGTTTTGATATTAAAGGTCTGTCCTCACTCCCACAGCCTCACTGTGCTTTTAGCAGAACAGAAATTGTTAACCTATTTTGTTTGTCCATGATTAGGATAATGGTTGCCCATCTCAGTGGTGGTCTAGACACTTCTTTAGTTAAGAGCATTATTACCAGAGCAGAATGCACTATTTCTTTTATAGGATTGGGAATACATATTTTGCACTATCTTTGCATTTTTGTCACCTAAATCCTGGTCTTCCTAGCAATTATTAAGCCTTCTTCCATGTCTCAGTATCTCCCCTATGAAGAGAGACTGAGATCCCTGAGGTGTTTAGTCTTCAGAAGAGAAGACTGAGAGGGAACCCAATCAGTGTGTATAAATATCCAAGGGGTGGGTGTCAAGTGGAGGGGGCCAGGCTCTTTTCAGTGGTGTGCACTAATAAAACAAGAAACAATGGGTTCAAGCTTGAACATAGAAGGTTTTGCCTCAGCATGAGAAGAAACTTCTTTACAGTGAGGGTGATGGAGCACTGGAGCAGGCTGCCCAGAGAGGTTGTGGAGTCTCCTTCTCTGGAGACTTTCAAAACCCACCTGGATGCATTCCTGTGTGGACTACCCTAAGAGATCCTGCTTTGGCAGGGGGCTTGGACTCGATGATCTCTTGAGGTCCCTTACAGCCTCTAATTTACTGTGACACTGTGATGCTGTGGTCTGGATGATTCAATTACATTCAGATTGTCCTTTAAAAAACAGAAGATAACTTCTTTTTTTTGTTTTTCTTTTCTTTCTTTTTTCCCCAGAAATGGAGGAACTTGCCACCTGGGACAAAATATTCATAAGCACAGCTCTTTATGGTTGTGGTCGTTGGAGAGAGATTTTCATCATGTTAAGGAGAATGTATTAATGTAAGTGTGAATACAAGAAGTTCTAAACATTAAAGGTAATGCCATCTCAAACTACTTAGACAGAAAATATTACACAGCCTTCATAATGCTGTAAATTGTGTCTGATCTGGAGTTCATTTTAAACTCCATAGTAAAAGAGAAATCAGAATTTCCAGTTAAATACAAAAGCTTAAATGAGAATTCAGCACACAGGAGACAGCAGGCTGACACTACACAATCTCAGTGAAGCTTGAGTCTGCATAGACTAGCACAGTTAATCAAAAACTCCACTCATCTGCCAACTCTTTATGCATTCATCAAAGCTCAGCAGAGACTTATCAGCACAGGAGATTCATACATCAAGGCTTCAGCTCCAGCTTCCTTGACGTCCCAAGCAGATTAGTCGGCAGCAGATTTCTGTAGCCCAGCAAGCGTCCCAAAGTGAAGCTACAATGCAGATGACAAGAAAATCTTTGGCATCCCATGTCATGTCCACTTTTTCCATCAAAGCCAACAAGACTCCGCTGAGGTTATTGAAGTCATGCAGGTTTAGCAGCCGGGTTTTGATTTAGGAAATGTGACAGGACAAGTCCTCAGTGGCTCAGCGCAGGAGATACCGACTGATCCTCTCACGGACCGCATGAACAAATGCACCCTGTGCAGACTGATTGCAAAATAGCCACGTGTCTCCCATGCACACAGAACCAAAGGAGGGCTGGCTCACAGATGACTGTTCAGAATTGCTCTTTCTGTCCTAACAGGGTATCCTGGAGGGAATCACTCTACACTTTTCAGGGGCCACAAGGAAACAACAGCACACCAATCATCACCCCACGTGTTTGTGTGCCTCCTGTATCTGACACTGGACACATTCTGGAGGGATGCAGATGTTAGTTTTTCAGCACAAGACCAGGGTCTGCAGTGGAAAAAAAGGGTGCCTGTCTTGCTTAGTGTGGGAACCACCCCCCAGCTCATTCACTTGGCTTTCTCAGGCAACAGCCTAATGTCTCCATCTGCAAAGACATGCTCCATTTCTGTGCTCCATGGACACAGAGCCATCACCTCTGGGTCTGCTTAGCCTAGAGAAGAAATGCTCTGGGGAGACTTTATTGCAACCTTTCAATATATAAAGGAGGCTTGTAAGGAAGATTGATTGGACATAAGGGAGTTTTTTTTTGTTTGTTTTGATTTAGTTTGTTTGTTTGTTTTTTATGATGAGGATGGTGAGATACTTGGTCAAAATATCCAGAGAAGTTTTGGATGCCCCATCATTGGAAATGTTCAAGCCCAGGTCAGATAGGACTTTGAGCAACCTGATCTAGTGAAAGGCATCCCTGTCCATGGCAGAGGGGTTGAACTAGATGATCTACTATATGATCTACTGGATGATTTACTGCATCCAGTTCACAGTATCACAGTATCACAGTATAACCAAGGTTGGAAGAGACCCCAAGGATCATCAAGTCCAACCTGTCCCAACAGACCTCACAACTAGACCATGGCACCAAGTGCCACGTCCAATCTCCCCTTGAACACCTCCAGGGACGGCGACTCCACCACCTCTCTGGGGAGCCCATTCCAATGACGAATGACTCGCTCAGTGAAGAACTTCCTCCTCAAAGTTCTGTGCCTCTCAGTTTAGGAAAGATGTTGACTTGCTGGAATGTGTCCAGAGAAGAGCAACAAAGGTGGGGAGGGGCTACTGCTCACACAACTCAACTGCCCTGACACCCTCCTCACACTGGTAAACATGGGAAGGTGGAATTGGGAGCAAAATAGAATACAACAGAATAGAATAGAATAGACCAGGTTGGAAGAGACCATCAAGATCATTGTGTCCAACCTATCATCCAACACCACCTAATCAACTAAAAGTGCAACACCTCACAGGTTGAGATAAGGGGATTTTAATAGAACAAAGATGATGGCCAAGAAAGCAAATGGCATCCTGGCCTGCATCAGGAACAGTGTGGCCAGTAGGAGCAGGGAAGTCATTGTGCCCCTGTACTTAGCACTGGTCAGGCCACACCTTGAGTACTGTGTTCAGTTCTGGGCCCCTCAGTTTAAGAAAGATGTTGAGACTCTTGAACGTGTCCAGAGAAGGCTGGGGAGAGGCAAGCACAAGCCCTGCAAGGCGAGGCTGAGGGAGCTGGGATTGTTTAGCCTGGAGAACAAGAGGCTCAGGGGAGACCTTATTGCTGTCTACAACAACCTGAAGGGAGGTTGTAGCCAGGTGGGGCTTGGTCTCTTCTGCCAGGCAACCAGCACCAGAACAAGAGGACTCAGTCTCAAGCTGCACCAGGGGAAGGTTTAGGCTTGAGGTGAGGAGAAAGTTCTTCACTGAGAGAGTTGTTAGCCATTGGAATGTGCTGTCCAGGGAGGTGGTGGAGTCACCATCCCTGGAGGTGTTCAAGAGGAGACTGGACGTGGCACTTGGTGCCATGGTCTAATAGTCATGAGGTGTTGGGTGACAGGTTGGATTCGATGATCTTTGAGGTCTTTTCCAACCTTGTTGATTCTATGATTCTGTGAAAACAAAATAAGAAATTCATTCACCCTACAAAAATTGTTGCAAGAACAGACATAAATGCTCAAGACCCTCAACAGGCTTTTCTTTCATATCACTACTCTGCAATGGAATGAATAATTTTTGGGGGGTGCTTTCTTCTCAGACGTAGCTGCACAGGGGTTTCAGACTCACGAAGCACAATGAAAATTGAATTTAAATGTACATGTCATTAATGTAGAGGAAACAATTTCCTGATAATGATGAGGACAGATATGTTAAAAAAAGATTTCTTCTGAAATCATCTCTCTTTGCAAGGGAAAGTCTAATGGCTGCACAAAGTAACAGGCTCAGAAATGCAGTTAAAACTGGAAATTTCACAAGGTGTAGGATTACTTCAATCCACTGTAGGAATGCAAAAATGCTTTAAGAACGTTTTTTCTTCTTGCTTCCCCAGCTCATAGGAACTTGATCATAAGAGTGGCAGTGGTTAAAACCAGCAATAAGTTGCAGAAGCCAAGAATCTGAATCAGCTAGGCTGGTAGTTCTGGGCCCCTCAGTTTAGGAAGGATGTTGTCTTGCTGGAGCGTGTCCACAGAAGGGCAACAAAGTTGGTGAGGGGTTTGGAACACAAGCCCTATGAGGAAAGGCTGAGGGAGCTGGGGTTGCTTAGCCTGGAGAAGAGGAGACTGAGGGGTGACCTTATTGCTCTCTACAACTACCTGAAGGGAGGTTGTAGGCAGGCAGAGGTTGGTCTCTTCTCCCAGGCAGCCAGTACCAGAACAAGCGGACACAGTCTCAGGCTGCGCCAGGGGAGGTTTAGACTGGATGTTAGGAAGAAGTTCTATACAGAGAGAGTGATTGCCCATTGGAATGGGCTGCCCGTGGAGGTGGTGGAGTCACCTTCATTGTAGGTGTTCAGGAAGAGGCTTGATGGGGTGCTTGGTGCCACAGTTTAGTTGTTTAGGTGGGTTGTATTGTATTGTATTGCATTGCATTTTATTGTATTGTATTTAGGTGGGTTGGATTGGTTGATGGGTTGGACACGATGACCTTGAAGGTCTCTTCCAACCTGGTGGTGTATTGTATTGTATTGTATAGTTGGATTACCAGAAACAGGCTTCTAACGGCCTGAAATTCACACACACGTGAACTTGCAGACACACATACACATTTCACTTGCAAGGGAATTGCTTCAATTAATTTCCTTCAGGCTGCAAACATCCTAGTGAGCTCGACCTGCAGGCAGTCCTGTTTAGAACCAGAGACCATTTAGGATTATCACAGTAGTGTCTCTGTGCAAGCATGGACCCCAACAGCCACAGCACAAAATGGGGTACATGGCCAGTAGGCATACACAAGTCTTTCCAAGTCTGGAAGCAGAGCTGCCATCTGCTCAGCTGGCTCCAGGTGATATCTGGCTAAAATCAGACCTTCCAAATTATGCAGTTCTTATCCTGAAGACATAACTCTATTACCACATCTCCATGAGCATGCACTTTGGTTCATCAGCTTAGTGCACATGTATTTCAAGGTAGGTGCTAGTGGGATCTGGCTCCCCAGCCAAAAGCAAAGCAAAATGCAGCCACTGGGGAGGTAAATTTTTGCCTTGCAACTCAGATCAGCTGGTGCCCTCAGGCAAGGATTTTCATCGACTGTGTTGTGTATTCACAGAATCATAGAATTGTTAGGGTTGGAAGGGACCTCAAGGTCCAGGTAAATGATATCATTTGCTTGGCCTTCATCTATTAATGTTGTGACCTTATCATAGAAGGCCACCAGGTTTGTCAGGCAGGATGTGCCCTTGGCGAAGCTGTGCTGGTTGTACCCAATCACCTCTTCATTATTCTTCTGCCTCAGCAGTGCCTCCAGGAGGATCTGCTCCATGATCTTACTGGGCACAGTAAGAGACTGAGTGGCCTATAGTTCCCTGGGTCAACCCTCTTTCCCTTTTTGAAAATGGGAGTTATGTTTTCCCTTTTCCAGTCAGTGGGGACCTCCCTGGACAGCCATGACTTTTGGAACATGATGGAGAGCAGTTTAGCAACCTCCTCCGCCACTTCCCTCAGCACCCATGGGTGTATCTCATCGGGTCCCATGGACTCGAACACTTTCACGTTCTTCAGATGGTCACAAACCTGATCTTCACTCACAATGGGCAGTTCCTTCTTCCAGCTCCTGCCATTATCTTCCATTACTCTGGGAGGGTGGCTGGAGCCCTTGCCAGTGAAGATTGAGGTAAAGAAGTCATTGAGAACCTCAGCCTTCTCCATGTCACTTGTCACCAGCTCACCTGTTCCCTTTCTGAGGGGGCCCACACCTTCCCTAGGCTTCTTTTAACCATTAATATACCTATAGAAATTTTTTACTGTCCCCCTTGATCTCCCTGGCTAGATTTAATTCTAACTGAGCTTTAGCTTTTCTAACCAGGTCTCTTGCTGCTTGGGCAGCTTCCTTATATGCCTCCCATTCCAGCTGTCCTTTCTTCCACTCCTTGTAGAGTTACTTTTTGTCTGCCAGGGTGTCCAGGAGCTCCTTGCTCATCCAGGCAGATCTCCTAGCATTCTTTCCTGCTTTCCTCTTTCTGGGTGTACTCTGCTCCTGGGCACAGAGAATGTGATCCTTGAACACTAACCAGCTGTCCTGGGCCCCTCTTCCCTCTAGGGCTTTGTCCCATGATACTTTGGCCAGCAGATCCCTGAAGCTATCAAAGTCTGCATGCCTAAAATCCAGGGCTGCAAGCTTGGGATATGTCCTCCTAGTTGCCCTGAGGATCTTATATTCTTTTGCTTCGTGGTCACTGTAGCCAAGGTTATCCCTGAGCCTCCCGCTGGTCACCAGCCCTTCTCTACTGGTGAGAACAAGGTCCAGCATAGCACCTTTTCTTGTTGGTTCCCCTGTCATTTGGAGGAGAAAACTGTCATCTATGCATTTGAGGAACATCCTGGGATGCTGGTACCTAGCTGTGTTGTCCCTCCAGCAGATGTCACAGTGGCTCAAATCCCCCAGGAGAACCAGGACCTGTGAACATGAAGCCACTTCTATTTGCCTGCGGAGGCCCTCATCTGCTTGGTTCTGCTGGTCAGGTGGCCTGTAGCAGACCCCTACAGTTAACATTGCCTTCCCCTGTCTTCCCTTTAATCTTCACCCATATGCTCTCAACCATCTCATCCAGCTGGTCCACTGATACAGAGAGCAGCACCTCCTCCCTTCCTCCCCTGTCTGTCCCTTCTAATGAGCTTGTACCCATCTATCCCTATGAGGCTCTGTCCAGCCTGATCTAGGGTAGAGTGTCCCTGCCCATGGCAGGGGGGTTGGAACTAGATGATCCTTGTGGTCCCTTCCAACCCTAACTGAAACTATGAAACTATGAAACTATGTTCCACTCATGGGAATCATCCCACAGAGTTTCAGTGATAGCCACTATGTCATAGCATCCTAGCCGTGCAGTGGCCCTTAATTCATCCTGGTTGTTGCCCCAGCTGTGTGCAGTTGCATAGAGGCACTTCAGCTGGGCTGGCCATGCCAGCCTCTTAGGTGAATCCCCCTTGATTCCCTTGGGGGGTGTCCCAGTGCTTTATCCTTGGCTTGCCTCAGGGCCACAAAATGGGGTTCGCTTGCCCATTTGCAAATGCTTAACTGATAAGAGTTTCCAGTCTTTCTAAAAAGCCAGCAACAGATTTTGCCACTGGGAGCTCCTATGAACAGACAAGGCATCTTCCTCCCTCTTCTTCATGTAGCTCATACCTGGGGTGCCCCTTCAGCCAGGAGGAGAGCGTCCTGCTGCCTGGCCAGAGTTTGCTTTAAGGGCAGGTCTCTGAAAAAGAAGTGATATATATTTTTTTTATAACCATCAGGTACTTCAGGACTGAACAATTCTGTCACTGAGAATATTAAAATATGATCTGAGATATTTTATGCAGCTGTTATTAAAGAGTCATTAAGCATTCCTGGAAATTATACTCCTAGGGGATTTGACATTGAAGAATAGACTCTGAAGGCCCAGACTGAGCCATGACTTATAAAAATATAATCCTACCAAATGCACTAAACTTGTCTTTATCATCAATTATCTGCCAATTCAAGACTGTTTGACATGCTGTACAGAGTTTGGCCCAGGGCATCTATTTCTGTCCACATTTCATCCTAGGAACATTGTGTCCTACAAGCACGTGTAGCACATGGCATTTGGAGAATGCTGCAGAGAGACCACAAGAAGTCCACTTGTGTGAAGACCTCGAGGTTTATTTCTGGATTTAAGGATAAAGTGGCATGCACCTCCCCACACCTCCCACAGCCCATCTCCCACACCTCCCACAGACCATCTGACTTGTCAGACATGGACTTCCTGATGGTTTGATTTGTGTTTTCATGATGACTCGGCCAATTATGAAGCTGATTATCTCAGGCAGTTGGTTCAGATGTTCAGACTTTGTGTCTACCAGGCTGCCTCTTTCAGATACCCTGATTCCCTTTCTTCTGCCTCTACACCCAATCACACATTCTCAGTAGCAGCTTCAAGTTTCTTCCCTGAATGTCAGTATTTATCCTCAAGATCAATCAACATTATAGGGGTTATGTGCCCCTTTCAAATTCATTCTCTCCAGATGCAGAGGTCTCTCACGCTGGAGCTGAAGGCAGCACGCAGTGGATTGTTCTATTGATATCTATTTTTTGTATAGCTTCAGTAGAAAATGTAGTGCTTCCTGATGTCCCTCTGAACTCTGCAGGGAAAAAATCCCTCATATTTACAGACTAGTCCAGATTCCCAGGGCACCGAAACTCTCACTGCCTCTGACAGAGATGTTGCTCACCTGTAACCAGGTTTTCCACCTGACTCCACCGGATGTTTCGGTCCTCTGCTCTCGTGCAAATTGCCCTGCTGAGGGAGGACAATTCCCTTTCTTAATGAATATGCAAAGCCTCCAATTTCCACACTCATAAGTCTCTCAACTGGTTCGTGAAAAGCCTCCACTAGTGGTATAGAACAGTATAAGAGCTTGATGAATCCCCATCTACTAGTCTAAACTAAAACCAGTGCCATTTTGTCACATTGCAGTGACAGAGCCATCATAAAACAATACAGCTTGAAGTGGCTCTTGCAGGTTCAGAGCATTATAATGGTATCCCCACTGACCCAAACTATCTGGAGGTATGCTAATTTTTCTATTGCTGAAATGAACAGCAGACTGATTTTGAGATTGCATTGTTATGGAAATACATTCTGCTCAGGACAATTATGCTTGACTCCCTTGCCAGAAGCATCAAGCATATTTAATATGCTCTCCTGATTAACAGTGTTAGTGTCCTGTTTCTGGGGTAATTTTTCTAGGGAATATATGCACAGATGATATGGCAGAAGAGAAACTACAGTGCTTCACTCCCAATCCTATTAACAAATTCACCTGAGAAGACCCTGCTTTTCTGTTGGGAAAACCTCAAAGTATGACTAATGGTGGCTTTATCACTCCTATTTTGCCTCTGCTTAGTAACATTGATGCTTCTGAGTTACCCTAGGCTGTGGAGACACCCATCCTAAGAGCAGGCCTTAAGCTGTGTGGAGGGATATAGGCAAGTTATCTGGACCTCTTCCCATTCTGTGCATGCTCTTGGCTCTTTAGATCCATCATAATTCCTTGGGGGAGAGATCTGGATTGCCACAAAAGCCATTGTGCCTGGGACTGAATAAAGAATGGTATATTCATACATTTTAAAGTGGTTTGAAGGGGGGTTGTGAAAAAGACATCAGTGACTGCTTAGTCAGAGGTATCTATCTGAAGACACTGACCAGGCTTTTTGTTTATTTTGGGCCATCTGCTAAAGCAGTGTGACTGGATCCTGCCAGCTGTACTGGAGCCACTGCTGTACTCCAGCTCCAGGTCCTTGCTCTGTCTTTCCTATTGATTTCAGCAAGGCAAAAGTATCAGATGTTTGCAAATAGCCAGAATATTTGCTTTCACTTTTTTACCATTTATTGGATTGAGTAATATGTTTAGGGTTGTAGGGATAAGCAGGCAAGCACAAGATGTGAATCAGTTTGCCCTTTTTGTGTGATTCTGTGAGTTTCATGTTAAGGCTGAGTTCCAGTTATCTTTAGAAAGAAAATAACATTTCAAAGCCATTGTGTTTCTGAACAGTTTACATAGCTGTGTCTCTAAAACTGTTGGTTATGAAGTTCATGTATGTATAAACTCATATTTGTAACACCTATTTGAGTCTGAGCTGCAGTTCAGTGTATGCCTCTATGTGAAGTACACTCACAGCTGCATTTAGGATAGAATAGGATAGGGTAGGATAGAATAGAATAGAATAGAATAGAATAGAATAGAATAGAATAGAATAGAATAGAATAGAATAGAATAGAATAGAATTAACCAAGTTGGAAAAGACCTTTGAGATCATCGAGTCCAACCTATCACCAAACACTATCTAATCAACTAAACCATGGCACCAAGTGACTCATCCAGTCTCTTCCTAAACACCTCCAGCGATGGTGACTCCCCCACCCCCCTAGGCAGCACCTTCCAATGGCCAAGCACTCTTTCTGTGAAGAACTTCTTCCTAACATCCAGGCTAAACTTCCCCTGGCACAGCTTGAGACTGTGTCCTCTTGTTCTGGTGATATTTCTTAGGCGAAGTAGGAAGGAAGGAGAGAGGAGAGGAGAGGAGACTCGAGGAGAGGAGAGGAGACTCGAGGAGAGGAGAGGAGAGGAGACTCGAGGAGAGGAGAGGAGAGGAGACTCGAGGAGAGGAGAGGAGAGGAGAGGAGACTCGAGGAGAGGAGAGGAGAGGAGACTCGAGGAGAGGAGAGGAGACTCGAGGAGAGGAGACTCGAGGAGAGGAGAGGAGAGGAGACTCGAGGAGAGGAGACTCGAGGAGAGGAGACTCGAGGAGAGGAGAGGAGACTCGAGGAGAGGAGACTCGAGGAGAGGAGACTCGAGGAGAGGAGACTCGAGGAGAGGAGACTCGAGGAGAGGAGACTCGAGGAGAGGAGACTCGAGGAGAGGAGAGGAGAGGAGACTCGAGGAGAGGAGAGGAGACTCGAGGAGGAGACTCGAGGAGAGGAGAGGAGACTCGAGAGAGGAGAGGAGAGGAGAGGAGAGGAGAGGAGAGGAGAGGAGAGGAGACTCGAGGAGAGGAGAGGAGACTCGAGGAGAGGAGAGGAGACTCGAGGAGAGGAGAGGAGAGGAGACTCGAGGAGAGGAGACTCGAGGAGAGGAGAGGAGACTCGAGGAGAGGAGAGGAGGAGAGGAGAGAGGAGAGGAGAGGAGAGGAGAGAGAGGAGAGGAGAGGAGAGGAGAGGAGAAGAGAGAGGAGAGGAGAGGAGAGAGGAGAGGAGAGGGAGAGGAGAGGAGGAGAGGAGAGGAGGAGGAGAGGAGAGGAGAGGAGAGGAGAGGAGAGAGAGAGGAGAGGAGAGGAGAGGAGAGGAGAGGAGAGGAGAGGAGAGGAGAGGAGACTCGAGGAGAGGAGACTCGAGGAGAGGAGAGGAGAGGAGAGGAGAGGAGAGGAGAGGAGAGGGAGAGGAGAGGAGATTTGCATGAATAAAATGTAACCTACATGGTGGTGAATAAGATCATAAAGAGGAATTGGTGGAGTTCTGTTTGCAAGGGGACTTTGGGACATTTTTCTCTCTAATATGAGCAGCCTTCAGCATTTCAGGATGGAGTGTGATCATGTAAGTAACAAGATTACATGTTGTAGTGCTCAGGGACCATTCCAACTAGAGTCAGTGATCCAGAATGCCACCTCAAGTCCTATGCTACCATATATATCACACCTCCTTTGCTGATTCTTTGCCATCTACTATCCTCCACCCTGCAGTCTGGATATTGTGCTACATCTTCCTGTGTAGCTTGAAGTTTTCAGAAATGCATGGACTTGGAAATCTAATTTTTTTACTGAAAAGCTGGGAACATCTACACTCTCATGTGGTTTTCCTATCTAAAATACCTTCAGAATTAAAGAGTTGCTTCCAACTGAGCTGGTCTGCCAAATTTAATGCTGGGGGGAATTGTCAACCCACCACAATCACCTAGTCCAACCCCTGTGCCAGAGTAGGGTGACCTAGAATAGGTTGCACAGGGGTTGGTGTCCACATAGGTTTTGATTCTCCCCCTCTACTCAGCTCTGGTGAGACCCCACCTGGAGTACTGCGTCCAGTTCTGGAGCCCCTATTCCAAGAGGGATCTGGAGGTGCTGGAGCGTGTCCAGAGAAGGGCCACGAGGATGATCAGAGGGCTGGAGCACCTCTCCTATGAGGGCAGACTGAAGGAGTTGGGGCTGTTCAGCCTGGAGAAGAGAAGGCTCCGAGGTGACCTCATTGTGGCCTTCCAGTATCTGAAGGGGGCCTACAAGAAGGCTGGGGAGGGACTTTTCAGACTATCAGGGAGTGATAGGACTAGGGGGAATGGGATGAAGCTGGAGGTGGGGAGATTCAGGCTAGATGTGAGGAGGAAGTTCTTCACCATGAGAGTGGTGAAGCCCTGGAATGGGTTGTCCAGGGAGGTGGTTGAGGCCCCGTCCCTTGCGGTGTTTAAGACCAGGCTGGACGAGGCTCTGTCCAGCCTGATCTAGGGTAGAGTGTCCCTGCCCATGGCAGGGGGGTTGGAACTAGATGATCCTTGTGGTCCCTTCCAACCCTAACTGAAACTATGAAACTATGAAACTATGAATGACTCCAGAGACAGATACTCCACCATCTCTCTGGTCAGCCTGTTCAAGTGTTTTACCACCCTCAAAGTAAAGAAGTTCCCACTAATGTTTAGATGAAACTTCCTATGTTCAAGTTGGCACCTGTTTCATCTTGTCCTGCCACTGGGCACCACTGAAAAAAGGCTGGCCTCCTCCTCCTGAAACCTACCCTTCAAGTATTTACAAGCATTCGTAAGATCCCCCCTCAGTCTTCTCTTCTCTAGGCTAAAAACCCCAAGTCCCTCAGCCTTTCTTCATAAGAGTTCTAGTCCCTAATCATCTTTGTAGCTCTTTGCTGTACCCTCTCAAGCAGCTCCCTGTCATTCTTCAACTGGGGATGCCAAAATTGGACACAGTACTCCAGATGAGGATTCACCAGTGTAGAGGGGGCGGCTAACCTCCCTCTAATTGCTTGCTACACTCTTCTGGGGGCATCCCAGGATGCCATTGTCCTTCCTGGCCACAAAAGCACATTGCTGGTCAGCCTGTTGCCCACCAGGACTCCCAGATCTTTTCCCACAGAGCTGTTTCCCACCAGGTCAGTGCCTAACCTGTACAGATACATGGGGTTATTTGTGCTTAGGTGCTGCACCCAGTACTTGCCCTTGTTGAATTTCACAGGGTTATTCTCTGTCCAACTCTCCAGCCTGTCCAGGTCATGCTGGATGGCAGCACAGCCTCCAGGTGCATCAGCCACCCCTCAGTTTTGTGTTGCCAGTGAACTTGCTGAGGGTACACTCTACCCCTTCATCCAGGTTGCTGATGAGTAAATCAAACAGGCCTGCACCCAGGACTGACCCCTGGGGAACATCACTTGTTACAAACCTCCACTAGACTCTGTCCCACTGACCACAACCCTCCAAGCATTATCTTTCAGGCAGTTTTCAGTCCACCCCACTGCCCATTTATTTAACACACTGATAAAAAAGACACTTAATTTTCACTTCTACACATTCAAAAAGCTGTTTGAATTTTCTGTGAACACAGCTCCTCACCTGCATTTCTGCATTCCGCAATGATTTGCTGCTGGTTTGGCCTCACAGTGTAACATGGGAAAAGTGCAAGCTAGTAAGGGTTAAAAGCACCATTGATACCAGTCCCAGGGGGATTTGCTGCCCCTTCTCCCCATTGTGGAGACAAGCAGCCAGTGAGGTCCTCATTGCTTTATTCTGTTTGCTGGTGAAGCACAAATACACAACTTTGGCCTTTGTTTTTTTCTGCTCTCTTCTTGTCCTTCAGCTTCCCCAGTGCAAATAAGTTTTAACCCTGTTGAAGGAACAAAGCACAATGGTATGCAAGTGTATAGCTAGACAGGCAGCTGTGAAATACCCACCAGGTACCTGCAGATGTGTATCAGGTTACACTCTAGTTGTAGCACTAGCTGCAATGTGCTAGACATTTTCTTCATGTTGAGGAAGAGTGTTTTCTGCTCTGAGATCTCATGACCTTAGCGATAGACAGAGGAGGAGGAGGAAGCAACTCCCAGAAGTTTATGATTTAGTTTCTCTTTCTTTGTGGGAGGGGATGGAGATGGCTTTGAAGCCAGCTCTGGTCTCAGCTGCAACTCTGGCCGGCTGTGCTCCCTTTTTCTCTCATCATTGCTGTATTTAGATCACAAGCATTTGAGGTTCTGTGGCTGTACAGCTGAATGGAACAATGGTCACTCTGGGCATTTTTGCAGGATGAACAATAACATGACCTCTCTTGGTGTAGCCTGTCCAGGAAGGACAGAGAACTGAAAGAAGGGCTTTCATGTAGGACAAGGAATGACAGGCTGTGGGAGGCACTCCTATGAAGCATGGGAAGAGTCCTGGGCATGGATGTGTGAGAGGCTGCTGAAGGGATGAGCAGAGGTCTGGGTGGGTATGGATCAAGACCTGAAGGAGGATATGGATACACATGGCTGGGGGTCCAGAACAGACCTGTTCTATAAAGCCACCCCTTCCGGCCTTGAGGGATGGTGAGCCCTGTTAGCTGAAGCATAGGGATTATTTTCTGTAGGACTCAAAGAGTTCAACTCATTATAACAAGGCCTATTTTTTTTTCTTTCCTTTTTCCACTCCAGTGGAGCATAAATGACCCAGATAAATCCTAGTCCTTTGGCACATGTAATGCACGGAATGTGTTCTTGGTGCTGTATCAGGATTTATCTCTTGGTGCATGTTGTGAACACACATTTCTTTCCAGTCAGTAGAACTGTTATAGCTATAGAGCTTGATTATTGAGAGAGGAGCTGGTTGGTGGAGGGAAGATATATAAATGTGATATACACAGAATACGTCAGCCACACCAGCTGGAAAAATCCATTTATTTCCACTGACTGAATAACTCACTTTTGATTCCAGTTTATACAGGTAGGAACATGATTACTCAGTGCCTGTCTCCAATAACTCAGCTACCCTTGAGCTTCATTTAGTCTTTGTGGCCAGAGAGAGCTCTTCTCTAGAGCCTTATACCAGCAGTCCCAGGGGTGGGAAACAATACAGACTTGCTCTACTCCTTCTTTAACACACATGCCAGGGCAGATGGCAAGATCACTACCTGAAGGGTGGTTATAGCCAGGAGGGGGTTGGTCTCTTCTCCCAGGCAGCCTGCACCAGAACAAGAGGACACAGTCTCAAGATGCACCAGGGGAAGTTTAGCCTCGAGGTGAGGAGACAGTTCTTCACTGAGAGAGTTGTTGGCCATTGGAATGTGCTGCCCAGGAAGGTGGTGGAGTCACTGCCCCTGGAGGTGGTCAAGAGGGGATTGGACGTGGCACTTGGTGCCATGGTTTAGTAGTCATGAGGTGTTGGGTGACAGGTTGGACTTGATGATCTTTGAGGTCTTTTCCAACCTTATTGATTCTATGATTCTATGGTCATGTATCCATGAGGAGCCTTGAATACATATGCAATACAATACAATACAATACACCAGGTTGGAAGAAACCTTCAAGATCATCACGTCCAACCCCATCAACCAATCCAACCCACCTAAATACAATGCAATACAATACAACCCACCTAAACAACTAAACCGTGGCACCAAGCATCCCATCAAGCCTCTTCTTGAACATCTCCAATGAAGGTGACTCCACCACCTCCATGGGCGAAGGTAGGAAGGAACAGGACAGGGACAAAAAAGGACCTCTCTTGTACTTCCAGCCATACAAGACTGTGGCGAGATGGAGGTTGTACCACAAGAGAATGAAAAATTCCTTTAAGGTGACAGAAATGGTCACTCAGTTTTGTAAATGTCCATCATGGGGTCCTTTCCTTGAACTGGGGATATGAACAAGAAAAGGTATTGGAATCACTAGGAAAGAAGACTCCTTCACCCATGGCTTCAGAGGTGCCAACTTGCTTGGAGGGAGAGCTCTGCTGTTTGCATGTGGATTTCCAAGAGGGTTTGGTTCAGTGCTGTGGCTGCCCTGAGGAGTGGCAGGTCACCCACATGACTGTAGGGTACCAGGGTGGATTCTCACCTCTGAACAAAGGTGCCAGATGAAGTCCTTTGAACCTCATTGTTCACTCTTGCTATGCCTCTACCTGGGCTATCTGTGACATATCTGAAGTTATTTCTACTTAATTTCTTCCTTTCCCACTCTACCTTTCATTCCTGGGTATAAAGTGACCTCCAGCTGCCTTTTTCAGCCAAGGCAGAGAGAACTCCCAAATGCTAATCACTCCAATCACAGCGATTTCCCGACAGGCAGTCCTCTGTTGAGCCTCAGCGTAGGTGAAGATCCTTGTAAGGATTTTCAACCCAGCAATCACCAAGCCAGGTGTCTCATTACTGTATATAATGAAACAGTATCCCAAGGAAGGGGAAAAGATAAACATATGTCACTCAAAACACCACTGATTACAGGAAGTGTCCACCACCAGGGTGCCCAATTACTCTGTACAGCTTTATATTTGCCCATCTGTTTTCACTAATCTGGCCTCAAGTGTACAGTTTAGTGCTGTAAACCTTCAGTCTGGACTGTTTTATTAAACTCTGTGGCCTGTGGCATCTGCCTCCAGCTAGGAGAATGCTTTTGAAAGCCTTCCAAATTGCAGTGTTGGTAGCTGTATTTTCCATGCTCCAAACAAACGTACTCTGGCCTGGTCTGTGTCTCAGCTTCAGGAAAGAAACATGCCTGTCTTTGCATGATCACTTGGATAAAGGGAATCTACTTTGTAGTTTTCATTCACTAGCCTCTCCACTTGGCTGAGTCCCCCTTCTTAGTTCTGCTTTCCATCCTGGGAGGACCTGGGAGACCACAGCCACCAGCTTCTTGTGCCACACTTGGTCTGCCCCAGGCACCACCACTCACTCTCTTGTGCATGTTTTAACTTCCAACAGAGGAACTTCCTGAGAGCACCTCTTCATGGTTCATTAGCCATTGGAATGGGCTGCCCAGGGAGGTGGTGGAGTCACCATTCCTGGAGGTGTTCAAGAGGGGATTGGACGTGGCACTTGGTGCCATGGTTTAGTCCTGAGGTCTGTAGTGACAGGTTGAACTTGGTGATCTTTGAGGTGTCTTCCAACCTTGGTGATTCTGTGATTCTGTGTGATTCTGTGACCATCTTGGTCCAATGACCAGAATAATGTCTAGTCTTGGTGTCTCTGTGAATACTCATTTGTTGAATCTCCTCTCAGCTTTTCCCCTTCTACTAAATGAATACAAAAAATATTCTCAGTTTCCCCTTTTGCTTTATTATCCAAGGCTGTAGGCTGAGATCAGGATAGACAGTGATCTAAACAACAAGGTAGAAAGATGTCTGGGAGCTAAGGCAAGGATCTGAAGACCAAAATGGCAATGAAGAAAGACTAATGAGGAAAAGGCCAGAGCTTAAACAGCACAAGGAATAAGGTCTACAAAAAGCACTACCCTGCAAAACACTGACCTTTACACACTTGTCAAGCCCCAGTGGAGGAGCTGGTCATCAGCTACCTCTTTGTGTCTCCAACAGCCAGACAAGCTGCAGCACCCTGCTCTTGAATCCTCACTGGAAAGACTTTGAGAGTTAATGTACCATTTTACAATACAATACAATACACCACCACCAGGTTGGAAGAGACCTTCAAGATCATCGAGTCCAACCTATCAACCAATCCAACCCACCTAAATACAATACAATACAATACAATACAATACAATACAACCCACCTAAACAACTAAACAACTAAACCGTGGCACCAAGCACCCCAGCAAGCCTCTTCTTGAACACCTCCAATGATGGTGACTCCACCACCTCCACGGGCAGCCCATTCCAATGGGCAATCACTCTCTGTATAGAACTTCTCCCTAAGATCCAGTCTAAACCTGCCCTGGCGCAGCCTGAGACTGTGTCCTCTTGTTCTGGTACTGGCTGCCTGGGAGAAGAGACCAACCTCTGCCTGGCTACAACCTCCCTTCAGGTAGTTGTAGAGAGCAATTTTGCTAAGTGTTGCTCACAAACTCAGAAGGGAAAGATGATCTGTGCTTGAAATCAAAGTGCAATAGCATTGCATACAGATAAGGAGCATAATGAAGCTGGGAAAAAATCATAATGAACATGGCCATAGGCATGGCCAATCTAATTATTTTCTGTAGTTATTCATTTATAGAGAACTTGTGGGAAGGACATGCCAGGAAACATTTATGATTGGTCAAGGGGAGTTCTTCATAATTTTGAGGGCATGTTTGGAGAAGCTTGAAGGTGATTTTTAGAAAATCTAACAGCTGAGAGACCTCTGGCTGTTAACTTGGGCTCTCATATTTAGAAAGAGGTGGAGGTTGGTCTCTTCTCCCAGGCAGCCAGCACCAGCACAAGAGGACACAGTCTCAAGCTGCACCAGGGGAGGTTTAGACTGGATGTTAGGAAGAAGTTCTATACAGAGAGAGTGATTGCCCATTGGAATGGACTGCCTGGGGAGGTGGTGGAGTCACCATCATTGGAGGTGTTCAGGAGGAGACTTGATGGAGTGCTTGGTGCCGTGGTCTAGTTGTTTAGGTGGGTTGGATTGGTTGATAGGTTGGACTCGATGATCTTTGAGGTCTTTTCCAACCTTATTGATTCTATGATTCTATGATTCTATGATCTTGAAGGTCTCTTCCAACCTGGTCTGATCTGGTCTGGTCTGATCTGGTCTATTCTATTCTATTCTATTCTATTCTATTCTATTCTATTCTATTCTATTCTATTCTATTCTATTCTATTAATTTCTAATTCTATTCTATTCTATTCTATTCTATTCTATTCTATTCTATTCTACCCTATCCTATCCTATCCTATCCTATCCTACCAACTCGAAGAGATGAAGGATGCTTTCTTACGCATTTATTTTGTCATTGAGCTCGAATCCTACAATAATAGTAATTCTTTGCTATCAAAGGATCTATGTATCTAGGATACTTTGATAAGTAAGATAACATAGATACTCCCACACTTTTGTTAGTTAGGCCAGCTGAGGAAAGAAACACTGCTTTGGATAAGTGGAGTTCCATGCTTTGTAATGGAAAACTCATTTAGCCCTTGTTGTTTTGAGAGAGCTTGCTTTCAGATAAAATAGGAGTATTGTTGAAACTTTCAGCAGTTAGCTGTATTACAGCGATGCAGCTGAAATCAGTGTCCACTGCTGGAGTCTTTCTGAGGTAGAGTTCAACAGAGAGCTATGAGGATGAGGACTCTATCATCTCTGCGATGAAAAAAGACTGACAGGCTGGGGCTGGTTAGTCTTGAGAAGAGAAGGTTGAGAGGGGATCTGAGGAGTGGGTATCTAATGAAGGTGCTAGTCTCTTTTCAGTGGTGCCCAGAGATAGGACAAGGAGCAGCAGGTACAAGCTAGAACATGGGAGGTTCCACCTCAACATGAGGAGACACTTCAAGGTGAGGGTGATGAAGCACTGGAACAGGCTGCTCGGAGAGGTTGCAGAGTCCTCTTCTCTGACTTAAAACCTGCCTGAATGTGTTCCTGTGCAGCCAGCCCTGGGCGGCCCTACTTTGGCAGGGGGGTTGGACTCGATTATCTCTAGAGGTACCTTCCAACCCCTAACATTCTGTGATTCTTTGGGAGACTGAAAGAAAGCAATTGCTTCCGTGAAGTCCGCTGCAAAGCCACATTTCTGTAAGCTCTCAGCATTCTTCGTGGCATTTGTGTGTCTTCTCTCTTCCTAAGTAATTTAAATCTTTATGATCTACCTGGTGAAACCACATGAATGGTTTAAAATGAAATGTATCTTTTCTATCAGGAACCATATTAGAAATCATTTGCACATCTCTTCTAATGGCATTAGAAAAGAAATTGGACTCGAATGCTGAAACCTATGGAATGGAATGGAATGGAATGGAATGGAATAGAATAGAATAGAATAGAATAGAATAGAATAGAATAGAATAGAAAATAGAATCGAATAGAATAGAATAGGGAATAGAATAGAATAGAATAGGGAATAGAATAGAATAGAATAGGGAATAGAATAGAACAGAATAGAATAGAAGAATAGAATAGAATAGAATAGAATTAACCAGGTTGGAAAAGACCTTTGAGATCATCCAGTCCAAGCTATCACCCAGCACCATCCAATCGACTAAACCATGGCACCAAGTGCCTCATCCAGTCTCTTCTAAAACACCTCCAGTGATTGTGACTGTTGAGAAATGTTGGTTTATTGGGTAGATGCTCCACTTGTGATTTGCTTCAAATAGTAAACTGAAGAAACAATTTCTGCTTCCTGGACTATAGCTTTACACCCAGGAGCAGGCATCAGCCTTTGCCTGTGCCATTTGTGAGTCTTAATACCAGGAATCAGTAGCAGCTCCTGTGACAGCTGGCAGGAAAGCAACACGTGTCAGTGATCTCTCTTTCTATGGCTTGTATTGTCACAGACAGCAAGAACTGAATAACCTCTAAATGGATGTTTGTGAATAGTAGTCTGCAATATTTCCTTGTTTCCAGCCCAAACACAGATGTTATGGACATAATTTCCCATGTTGAAATACTTTCCAGCACTCACCATAATCAGGGCAATAGGAAATATTTCTGCATGGAGCAAAGAGGATTATGCCTGTGGCATATAGATACATAACACATGTTCATATGCTTTTATTAGCTGTTGCCCGTGCTTAAGGCCAAATGAGGCATGCCATTTTGTTCATGGACACCTGTCTTGGGAGGGAATTGTTCATTCAGTGCTCACAGATGTGAATAAACTTCTCAGACCAGCATCTAGGAATTTAAGGAACGAGTTGTGATAGAGGACCCAGACAGATGTCAGCTCGGATTATTCAGCTGTACTTGTCTTGGAGACTGCTGCAGTCCTGGTGTACTATGCACACAAGAGAATTTCTATTTGATAACCTTTATGACCAGTATCTACTGGAGAACTGATATAATGTACATTATATCTTCTGTCAGCTTATAATTATAAAATGTTTTTTTGCTATATTGAACTCTGGATTATATAGAATAGATTAGGATAGAATAGAATAGGATAGAATAGGTAAAAAAAAAAACAATTTATTCTGGATTTTAGGTTTGTGACTGCTGCCCAGGGAGGTGGTGGAGTCACCATCACTGGAGGTGTTTAGGAAGAGACTGCATGGGGTGCTTGGTGCCATGGTTTACTTGATTAGATGGTGTTGGATGATAGGTTGGACACAATGTCTCTAAGGTCTCTTCCAACCTGGTCTGGTCTGGTCTGGTCTGGTCTATGCTATGCTATGCTATGCTATGCTATGCTATGCTATGCTGTGCTGTGCTATGCTATGCTATTCTATGCTATGCTATGCTATTCTATTCTATGCTATGCTACTCTATTTTCTAATGGGATGGGCTAATTAAGAGTGCATAGCTGGGTGATTTAACCAGAGTTTTTGGAAGAGGAACTTTTTCAAAGGAGAAAGGATATTTTATTCAGAAAGGCTTGCATGCTAAGGTATCTTCTCACAGCCAAGTAAGTTATAATGAAGAATTTGCCTTTAATTAATACAAGTAAAACTAGTGAACAGGGAAATTAAATTCCTCCAGAAATCATTCTGCAGATTGTTTAGCCTTAGGGTAAAGCTTCGACCAAAGAAAGTGGAGGAAGAGAGGGTTTATTACTGTCCATGTTCTGATAGAATTTTTACAGCCTCCATGTTTATTTAATGTTTCATAAGAAGTGATCTATGGCTGTTTAGGCACAGACCTGGGCATGAGTCAGGATACTTCATGTGAGAAGTGGTCTGAGCAGCACCATAGAAACTAGAAAGCCTTCACACCATGCTTGAAACAGTCATATGAGGATTATCATCAACCCTGTCACAATTCATACCCAGAAACATATTTCATTCAATGCAAAATTTTTATTGGTGCTGCAACCATTGGCTGTGTTTACACTCTTGGTTTGGATCTCTTCTCAGGGGAGACCTTATTGCTGTCTACAACTACCTGAAGGGAGGTTGTAGGCAGGAGGGGGCTGGTCCCTTCTCCCAGGCAACCAGCACCAGAGCAAGAGGACACAGTGTCAAGTTGTGCCAGGGGAGGTTTAGGCTGGAGGTTAGGAAGAAATTCTATACAGAGAGAGTGATTGCCCATTGGAATGGGCTGCCTGGGGGGGTAGTGATGTCACCATCATTGGAGGTGTTTAGGAGGAGACTTGATAGGGTGCTTGGTTGTATGGTTTAGTTGATTAGGTGGTGTTAGATGATGGGTTGGACACGATGATCTTGAAGGTCTCTTCCAACCTGGTCTGGTCTGGTCTGGTCTGGTCTATTCTATTCTATTCTATTCTATTCTATTCTATTCTATTCTATTCTATTAATTTATATTTCTATCCTATCCTATCCTATCCTACCAACTTGAAGATATGAAGGATGCTTTCTTACACTTTTATTTTGTCATTGAGCTTGAATCCTATAATAATAGGATTCAAGGTTGTTTTGAGAGAGCTTGCTTTCAGATAAAATAGGAGTATTGTTGAAACTTTCATCTCTCCAGGACCCTGTTCTCCTGATTTGTTATGTCCTGTATGCTATATTACCCCCCAAAAGTCTTTGCGAATAGAAGAAATAGGTAGGTAAAAACTGTGGGTGATTAGCTGGATGAGTCTAGACATTTCTTCACCTGGCAGTATGGAAGGAACTGCACCACATCCTGGTGCCTTAGCTCAGAGTGGTCTTTGGAGAAAGCCTTGCCTTTCTGTGTGCCCTCATGCTCTGCTGACATTTCACCCATGTGTTATGTTATATGGATAATAAACACAAGTTACCACTGAGTTAGGTCCTCTTACGGCTTCATAATACAATATGAACTGCAAAGCAATTTAAATGACAAACTGTCCACGAGGCACAGGGCCTCAAAAAGGATGAAACATGCCCTCACTTATTGCTGAGGAGAGGAGCAACTCATGGTGGCTGTGACTTTCATGGCCACCTCAGGACACAAGCAGATGGCTTCAGGAGGATTCAGGCATAGCTCTGAGTTGTTCTGCTTGTCATGTACAAAGCACTGTGTGGGAAACTTCCCTGATCAGGTAAAACATATGGTGATGCACTTCTCACAGCATCACAGGCATGTGACACAGTGTTGTGTGGGACACATGTTGAGCATCTCTCAAGTGCATGGCAAGATGATGTAGTCAAATCTACTTTTGAATGGCAGTGCCACCCCCTGCCACTTGACCCCTGCTCACAGGGGCCACCCTGGAAGCACAGGGACAGTATATGAGGAGCCATTTGCATTCTTGTCCACCCTTAGGTTGTCATTGAAATGTAGCTCTGAACCTTAAACCTGAACTATCCATAATGCTTTCCTTCTGTTGTAATGTGATGGTTTAGCCCAACCACACCAACAAAAAGCTATTCTTTCTTAAAGGCACAGCCTAAACTATCACAACTGTGACTCCAGAGCTCCTGCCTGGAGAAGCCCAAGCAGTAGCACAGTTCAGGGCATTAGGACATCAGATCTGCACCGGGTAAGCCATAGTGAAGCCTTCCTCAGCTCTTCCTAAGCACTGCATGGACAAGCTTCAGGCCAGACCTGCAAAATTCAAACCTGGAAAAAGTTAACAGAGTATATATGGACCCAGAACATTTAAGATCACATCTCAGCCCAGGGATTGTATAATCACAGAATCTCAGAAATATTCAGGTTGGAAAAGGCCTTCAGGATCACCAAGTCCAACCAATAACCCTACTCTACAAAGTTCACCCCTAAACCATATCCCCAAGCACTGTACCCAAACCACTTTTAAATATATCCAGGGTTGGTGACTCAACCACCTCCCTGGGCAGCACATTCCAATGCCTGACCACTCTTTCTGTGAAAATTATTTTTCTAATGTCCAGTCTAAACCTACCCAGTCACAGTGTGAGGCCATTCCCACTTCTCTATCACTAATTACCTGTGAGAAGAGACCAGCACCAGCCTCTCCACAACGTCCTTTCAGGTAGTTGTAGACAGCAATAAGGTCTCCCCTCAGCATCCTCTTTTCTAAACTAAACAGCCCCAGCTCCCTCGGTCCTTCCTCATAAGATTTATTCTTCAGCCCTTCACCACCTTCATTGCCCACCTCTACACTTGCTCCAGCACCTCCACATCTCTCTTGTAGAGGTGCCCAAAACTGAACAAAATACTCAAGGTGTGGCCTCACCTGAGCTGAGTACAAGGGCACAATCACCTCCCTACTCCTGCTAGACACAGCATTGCTGATACCAGCCAGGATGCCATTGGCTTTCTTGGCCACCTGGGCACACTGCTTGCTCATATTCAGTTGCTTGTCAATTAGAGCCCCCAGGTCCCTTTCTGCCAGACAGCTTTCCAGATACACTTTCCCAAGCCTGTTGCATTGCTTGGGGTTGTTGTGACCCAAGCACAGAACCTGGCATTTGGCCTTGTTGAAGCTATATATCATGGCATGGTAAAAAGAGACTGCTCTGGAGTCATCAGGAGCAAGAATTTATCTCACACAGCCACAGACAGAGATCTCTCACTGTTGCATGGGGCTGTCTCATGCATTGCACAGGTTTGCCAAGCATTCTCATGGTATCTGAGAGAATTAACACTGCATGAGTGTTACTTCATAGCTGACCTGTGTTCCAGGTGGTCACTCAGCAGAGGTTTCCAAACAGCTGACAGCTTGGGCTGTTGGTTCATCAAATGTAGCAGAATATTGCTAAATGGATAAACTACTAAGAAAAGCATTGAAGCAGCAATGGTGCCAATGGTGAACCACCAGACCTTTCCCACCTGTCTGGGAAGGTCATATCCTCTATGAGCTAGAACTTAGGGCAAGATCCTGTCCATTGCATCCATCATCTTAGCCTGTAGATTACTCTGTGGTAACATTCAAGCCCTGTGGCTTTCTTCCCCTCTCCCTCCCATAATTACAGACTGATAGAATAGAATAGAATAGAATAGAATAGAATAGAATAGATAGAATAGAAATAGAATAAAATAGAATTAACCAGGTTGGAAGGACCTTTGAGATTGAGTCCAACCTATCACCCAACACTATCTAATCACTAAACCATGGCACAAGCAACAATCACTTAAACACCTGTTATTAAACACCTCCAGGGGCAGTGACTCCACCACCTCCCTGGGCAGCACATTCCAATGGCCAATCACTCTTTCTGTGAAGAACTTCTTCCTAACATCCAGCCTGAATCATACAGGTCAAAAGATAATGCAGACAGTTTGTAGTCCTACCTCTTGCTTGGTATTAGATTAAACAGATTCTGTCTTCCAATGTTTTTTCTAAAGTATAATTATATGATTTTTTTTCCTTCTTAAAAAACATTATGTTTTACTCAATTGTCTCATGGACAATCAGAATTCAGGTCTGATATTGGCATTGTTCTCTCAGAATTGGCCTATATTAAGTTAAAAATAGAACAGTGAAGGAATTTCATCAGGCCATAGGTAAACTGTCAAATCCCACTGCTGAAACCTGAGCTTTGTTAAATAAAGCACAATCACCTAAATACAGTGGGAGTCATACTTTTTGAGTGGGTCATTGTTATGTAATTTACAAATTAATATTGGCTTTCATCATAAAAGATGTAATAAGCCTTACTGCATTTTAGCTAATGCTCAAACGTATGCAAAGCTTTGTGTAGGAGGTAAACACTGCTCCCCTTTGCTCCAAGAACTTAAGAGGCTTGAAGAAACATGTCAGAATACAGAATACAGAATTAACCAGGTTGGAAAAGACCTTCAAGATCATCGAGTCCAACCAAACACCCAACACCATCTAAACAACTAAACCATGGCACTCAGTATCTCTATGTGCCTCAAAGTGGGAGCTGGAGAGCAGGCTTAAGCCAGAGAGGAGCTGAGCTGGTATCACAGAATCACACAATCACCAATGTTGGAAGAGACCTCAAAGATCATCAAGGCCAACCTGGCACCACAGACCTCATGACTAAACCATGGCACCAAGTGCCACGTCCAATCCCCTCTTGAACACCTCCAGGGATGGTGACTCCACCACCTCCCTGGGCAGCACATTCCTATGGCAAACGACTCTTCTCAGTGAAGAACCTTTCTCCTCACCTTGAGCCTAAACTTCCCCTGGCGCAGCTTGAGACTGTGTCCTCTTGTTCTGGTGCTGGTTGCTAGAGAGAAGAGACCAACCCCTTCCTGGCTTCAAACACCCTTCAGGTAGTTGTAGGCAGCAATAAGGTCTCCCCTGAGCCTCCTGCTCTCCAGGCTAAACAATCCCAGCTCCCTCTGCCTCTCCTCGTAGGGCTTGTGTCTGTGGCCTCTGTATAGAGATGTCATTCATGTTTTAAAAAGCCTTTGTGAGTGAAGTGAACTTTTTTGTCAGGAAAGAGAGCGGTCACAGGAGATCTATAGAAAGCAAGGAAAAATTAGAGGAAAGGGAGAGTGAACACAACTCTGCCAGTTTTCCTCTAGGACCATGTCCTGAGGACATTGTTTCTAGAAATACAGTATTGTCTACATGAGGGTGTCTGCTGTGTGTTTTCCAGGGTGGGTACTCTACCATTTCCCCCTCCACCTTCTTTTTCTCCCATGACCTGAGAACCTTGCTGTCAGCACAGCCACCGGCTCCTATGAGTCACAATCCTGATCTCCTCTGGGTGGCTCTGCTACGCCAGCACTTGACACCACCATGCACCTTTTGGGGAAACAGGCCAGCTTCATGCTGATCGAGTTATGTAGTCCCAAGCCAAAACCAGGGACCCTTTGGCAGGGTCCATACTTTATTTGACCAGGTGCTTCTCACACTGTTAGCTGCAGTCTTCCTGTTGCCCAGCCCTCAAAGCATCTGCTTCATCACCATCTGAGCCCGCTCAATAACCTCATTTGAATTAATCACTTACATTATTTAGCTCTGGGTGCTGATCCACAAGCAGCCATCGGCAGAGTGAACCCATTATACTGTTTGACTTGGGAGAAATGACTCAGATAACAGGCTGCTGCAGAAGAGAAGTTTTAGCTTTTCTGAATCCCCTGTTTTACAAGACTGACTGATGCAAATACATCATTTGAAGGTTAACTGCCAGTGAAATCCTATATTAATTCTTTTTTTGACCAAAACACTGAGATTTAGAATAAGTTACTGATGAGGAAGGCAGACAAAGCATGCATTTCATTATTTAAGCTATGTCATGTAGTACCTTAAACAAAAGTGTGGGGTTTTTTTTTCTTTTCCTAAATGATTTTTGCTATCAACACTTTAAAAATGCACCTAAGACCTTCACCTGCCTTTATCCAAGGCAAATCAGGTAACACTTCTCCCTTTATTTTGAGAAGGTATGTGCCTGAGGATATTTCTTTTCACAGATATAGTAAAAGCCTTTTCAAGGACTGAATCTCTCTTTGATACAGTAAGCAAAACATTGAAGGCCTCAGCAGGTGTAGAATAATGAGGCCATGCATGCAAATGAGCCTTTGATGTGCAGCATAGTTTTGTCTCTCGCTGTGTTGGAAGGGAAAAAAAAAAAAGCCATGTGACTGTAGATGCTTAAATCTGTAAAGTGAAGCATCCTTCTATGCCAACAGATTGCATAAAACTTATTAGTATGAGAAAACTCCCCTCTGCTAGAAAAGTCAGTTAATATTTTCTTGCAAGCCCAGCAGTCTTACAGTTGGCTTATGCTGTTTGTTTTCATGAAGATCTCACCAAGATAAAATACCTGTGATTTGATCTTTTTTTTTTCTGCTGAAAAGGTGTTTCTCAAATGTAATGATTTGTATAGTCTGTTCCCATTCCCATGTGCATTCATCTCGTTTGCTTCCAACAGTAAACATAAAAAAATTATGGACTCTAAAATCCAATTGATTTCACTTTGGCGTCAGTATCATTGAAACCATGACTAGGATACCTGGTTGCCTTGGAGGGCTGCAGGGGAGCTTTAAATTTCTGTACATCTGGTGCCCTGCACATGAAATCGACCTGATGCTTGCCAGTGCCAGCACCAGTGCCACCTTCTGGGAGGGCTTGAAGGAACTGCCTCATTCAGCTGAGAAAATACCTGCAAGTTTTGGGAGGCTTGAAAGATAGAATAGAATAGAATAGAATAGAATAGAATAGAATAGAATAGAAAGGAGTAGAATAGGAGTAAATAGAATAGAATAGAATAGAATAGAATAGATTAGGAGTAGAATAGAATAGAGTGGAATAGAATAGAATAGAATAGAATAAATAGAATAGAATAGAATAGAATAGAATAGGAGTAGAATAGAATAGATAGGAGTAGAATACAATAGAATAGAAGTAGAATAGAATACAATTAGAATAGGAGTAGAATAGAATAGAGTGGAATAGGAATAGGAATAGGAATAGAATAGAATAGAATAGAATA